>KQ997599.1:45160-70408 GCA_001598015.1 Dorcoceras hygrometricum | reverse complement strand
ATTGAGTCAAACTCAGATTGCATTGCTTCAAGCCACAAATTAGAATCTGCATCGGAAATTGCCTCCTTGAAAGTTCTTGGATCAGATCCAACAACTTGATCACCTTGATCATCTTCAAGGAGAAAACCATATCTCTCAGGAGCCCTAGGAACCCTTTCGGATCTCCTAGGTGCGACCATTTCTGGTACTGGCTCTGGAGGTGCGAGAGACTCACTTGGTACTTCAGTTGGTTCTCGAATCTCTTCGAGTTCTACTATTTTGCCCTTTCTATCAAGTAGAAATTCCCTTTCCATGAAGGTGGCATTCCTAGAAACAAACACTTTGGTTTCGTTCGGATAGTAGAAGTAGTATCCAATAGAATTCTTTGGATACCCAATGAAGTAGCATAAGATGGATCTCGTATCCAGCTTATCTCCCACTGTCTGCTTCACGTAAGCAGGACATCCCCAAATCCTCATGAATGAGTATTTGGGAGGTTTGCCCATCCATATCTCATATGGAGTCTTATCCACTGCCTTGGTGTGGACATTGTTCAACAACATTACCGCCGTTTCGAGCGCATAGCCCCAAAACAAGGTAGGAAGTTCAGTGAAACTCATCATAGATCGAACCATGTCCATCAAGGTTCGATTACGACGCTCCGCTACACCATTGAGCTGTGGTGTGGCCGGAGGGTCCACTGTGAGAGAATCCCATTCTCTTTTAGATAGTCTTGAAATTCAGCACTCAAGTATTCACCACCTCGATCGGATTGAAGTGCTTTAATACTTTTGCCCAATTGATTTTCTACTTCAGCCTTGAATTCTTTGAACATTTCAAAGGATTCAGACTTGTGCTTCATTAAGTACAAGTAACGACGCTCCGCTACACCATTGAGCTGTGGTGTGGCCGGAGGGTCCACTGTGAGAGAATCCCATTCTCTTTTAGATAGTCTTGAAATTCAGCACTCAAGTATTCACCACCTCGATCGGATTGAAGTGCTTTAATACTTTTGCCCAATTGATTTTCTACTTCAGCCTTGAATTCTTTGAACATTTCAAAGGATTCAGACTTGTGCTTCATTAAGTACAAGTACCCATACCTAGAGTAATCATCGGTAAAGGTGATGAAGTATGTGTGACCGTACTTAGTACCGATACTAAGTGGGCCACACACATCAGTATGGATTAAATCCAATAGGCCTTGGGCACGTTCAGGCTTGCCCTTGAAGGGTTGTTTAGTCATCTTTCCCTTGAGACAAGACTCACAAGTCGGTAGGGAGTTAATGTCTGACAAATCAAACTTGTCACTCCTAACTAACTTGTTCATCCTACTTAGAGAAATATGACCTAGCCTAGCGTGCCAAAGTTGTGCTGGGTTCAAGTTATCGTATTTCCGTTTAATCGTTGTTGTATGTGTTTCGACATCGCGAGTTAGAACGTCTTTTAAGTTTAAGGTGTATAAATCGTTTTCGCGTTCCCCAATTCCAATTAAACATTCATTCTTGTAAATATTGCAAATCGAATTAGCAAACATACAAGAATATCCATCACACTCAAGCATAGAAACAGAAATAATGTTCTTTATTAATTCGGGAACAAACAAAACGTTTCTCAATAACAACTTAAAATCAGAAGACAGAAATAAATAAACATCTCCTATAGCTACTGCAGCAACTCTTGCTCCATTGCCAAGCCTCAAGTGGGTCTCACCCTCTCTAAGACGTCGGCTTCTTGTTATCACCTGCAAATCATTGCAGATATGAGATCCACATCCGATATCAAGTACCCAATAAGTCGAATTAAGAGACATATTTATTTCGATATAGAACATACCTTTCGCAGTTTGCAACTCCTCGAGGTACTCCTTGCAGTTCCTCCTCCAATGCCCAGGCTTGTGGCAGTGGTGGCAAACATCCTCGGACTTGTTTGGCTTGGAATCTTTAGCCTTTGGCTTCTTAGTGGGATTTTCCTCCTTCGCAGGGGCAGAACGCTTCTTACCCTTGCGTCTGGGCCCCTTCTTCGCAGAGGAAGAAGAGCCCATAAGGAGGACGGGCTTTTCCTTCTTTATGGTTCCTTCGAACACTACAAGCATGTTAACCACCTCTTCAAGGGTGGTTGCCAGCTTGTTCATGTTGAAGTTGACCACAAAGGGGTCGAATGCAGCGGACAGTGAGAGGAGAACCACATCCACAGACAGCTCATGTGGAAGTGTGATATCGAGGCCCGCCAGCTTTTCAACGAGCCCAATCATACGAACCCCATGCTCGCGGACCGAAGTCCCATCGCGCATGCTGCTCGTCATAAGCTCCTTGACAGCGGTGAACCTCTCATGTCGAGAGTTCTCCCCGTACAGTTCCTTCAGATGAAAAAGTATGTTAGCAGCATAATTCGTCTTCTCAAAGCGCCGTTGCATTTTGTTGGACATCGATGCCATCACATAGCATCGAGTCTTAAGCTCGTCGTCCCACCATTGTTTAAGCGTAGTCAGCTCCTCAGGGCTGATATCGGCAGGGGCTTCCTTCGGATGGCTCTTCTCTATCGTATAAAGAAGTTTCTCCGAAGCCAACACAATATTGAGGTTTCGAAGCCAGTCTTGGTAGTTCAGCCCGGTGAACTTGTTGCTATCCAGTATAGCAGCGAGTGGGTTTTTGATCAAAGACATTATAAATGCATTTATACTGAAAAGAAAACAGACATACATTACTAACTATATATGAAATAACGCTAAGAAATAAAACAAGGTCGTTAAGTTTTATGAATTACCCTCCCACTATTTTATCGATTTCACCATCCTCTAATGAAATCGGGAAAGCAAGTTTCCTTAGTGGGTACACGGAGCCCAATCAAGCGATCAATGTCCCGAATAATATCAGCCAACCATGACTCCCAAAAGGTAGTTTCCAATTGCAACCGGTGCAACCTCCATGTATTCACCTCACGTCCAGTAAGGGCCCAATAATATGAAGCCGTTTACTATCACGTGTCAAGATGACCCATCAATGTTGAGTCGTGAAGGACGGTCCCCTTAACGTCCCCAATAATATGAGCCAACGTTAAAGGGAGTTCCAACCGACTCACAACAATTGTCAATGGCGTGGACAGCTTTCTGGCATACATAACCCCCTCAATAATATGAGCCGGGCCATGTATGCGGGTAGCATCGGCGTACACCCATTGTTGATGGAAGGTAGAGATAATTTAAACAGATTTAAATTCCATTTAGTTTATCGAATAAACTTTTATCTTGATATCAGTTTTAAATCTTATTTAAAACGAAGGATTTTATTTTTGAAAATGTGGTCTCATGCAATTTTAAATCAAAATTTAAAACTTACGGATTCATCATAACATATATCAAATATATAAATAACTTTGGGATGATCGATCGCGAGAGCTATGCGGTCCGTGGTTTCCAATCACGGACCTGGGTCCAATCCTAGGTGAAATGCAATATGCAATGCAATCTTATTACAATTGCTTCCGGTTTTACAGGTCTTCGGTCTTCAATATCTTTGATCGTCATCGGCACACCATCTTCAAATGTCCTCCCACTAAGTCTAGTAATTTACAATTAAATTTCCATGACACATAAGGGATACAATTTTAAGGGGTGGGAACGGGCCAAAAACAGACCCACTTTATAAAATGATAATCAATAATATATTACAACCGAAATAGCAAAACCTAAAGCATACACCTAACACATTGGGCACGGCTCTTGATCATCCCAAACATGAATCAATCTAATTAATATGCATAAATATAAATAATCAAATTATTTACCACAAAATCATATTTTAATCATAAAATCGCATTTTATAATAAAATCGCATTTTGTCGATAAAATCATATTTTAATCAACAAAAACATATTTTAATTATAAAATCATATTTCATAACTAAAATCATATTTTGCAATTTTAATTGCATCATATTGGGGTTGAAACGATTTTAGGCCCAAAATCTCAAAAATTTTCAAAATCGACCAAAATGGGCCCAATATAGAATATCGGCCCAAAAACTTCATGGGCTGCCAGGGACAGGCCCGAACAATACCTAGAAGAAATCAGCCATCACAACGCTGCCGGGAGACTCGCCGGACGGTGGCGGCTGCCGCCCACAAATCGCATGTGGCACTCGGCCGCACGCTGGCCGCATGATGCGCGTCCTGGCCGCGCCAATAGCGGCGCCTCCCGCCGCGAGCGTGCGCCCATCAGGGCGCACTGGTTGCGCACCACCGCGCAACGATTGCGTGTGGCCGTTGGCCATGTCCGGCCACCATGCGCGGCCTGCGTGCATGGTGTCGCGCGCGCCATTGCGCGGTTTCGCGACGCTGGTTGCCGCCGCACACGGCGGCGGCCGGCGGCCGTTTTATCAAAAAAAAAATTTTTTTGTTTTCGATTTCAAAATTTTGAGATCCATGCAATTCAGGCAACAATGTATTGAAGGACCCAAGCCTGTGCTCTGATACCACTGTTGGCATACGGTGGCGGATCCGGATCCCGTTTCCCGGGGGCGTAGCGGAAATAAAAACCCCGGAAAGCGTTCAATTAATCAATGTAAATCTACAAATATTCATAGGGTGTTCATATATTTGTTACCTTGCTGGCGTCTAGGCGCCTGGCTCCAACCAGAAATTCACAGGGAAAATCTGGCTCTTCTCGGTAAGCGGTGGTAGATCCTCCAATCAGGTCCACGACCGGAATCAATCTTCCTCCGTCAATCTGCACTAGAAGACTTGACAGATTTTGCCACGGACTGAATCACCTCGTCGCGGTGATCGAAACAAGTCCGATCACGAAGCGGGCGGCGGACGGCGGTGCAAGGCGTCGGCCGTCGGCGTGCGTGAGGTTGTGGAGAGGGGGCGGGCGAGAGTGTATATGGAGGCTAGGGTTTTAGTTATTTTGTGTGTTTCATTAAGCCCTAACCAACTAAATTAATAAAGATGGTAGATGGGCTTGAACCGGCCCAATGGACTTGGGTCAAACCCAGGTCCATATGAACATTAGGCTCGTTTAATTCATCACGGTTTCATCATAACTCCGATCGACGATCAGATCGGACCGATCGACTCAGTTTCCAAAACTGAACGTTATGATGCGAAAAACAATTTTTCAGATACCTAGTCCAAAATGACAGTTTTGCCCCTCAACAGTGGGAAATCGCAATTTGACCCCTGTTGACTTTTAGGAAGTCGCACTCCCTAAAATCCTCCTCAAGTGCTCAACATATTGAGCTCAGTTTCCATGCGGGAATCATGAATCCAGTACTTGTGTGACCCTCAATGGTTCAGGGATACAGCTAGCCGTGGCCCACAACCATTGCGGCTACGAAATCATAATTTCGGACTTGCCCATCGGATCATGGTAAAGCGCCTAGCAACATCGCCCCTTGATCCCCTAGGTATCACTGATAGTGCCTGCAAGAACCAGTTGGTCGTGGTTAGCGTACAGTACGGTCCTTTCAACACATATATCCCGATCAGATCAACGACCATTGGTAAATTGAGAGTCGCTGGAGATCCGACAGCTATGCATACATCTTGGAAATCGAATAGTGACATCACGAGTGTTACTAGGTAAACCAATTTACCTAAAACACTTCTAGTACTCTGGCTAGAGATTTATACACTATTATCTCCTCAGATAGCATAAGATATCCACGCATGTAAGAGAGCGGTGAATCCTCGACAACAAAGCATCGACTCATACATGCATCGGGACCTCACCCAATCCCACCGCCTAATGACCCCAAGTGAGTCGGCAAACGGGTCAAAGTGAGACGCCTATCATGTAGAGTCTCAATGACGTTTCGAGTAGTGAGGACTAATCAGTACAACCAAGACCTCGGACTTATCCACTCGACAAATGGTAACCACTTGGAAAGTCCGAACGAGGGTAGTTCGATAGATCACCAGGTCACTATCCATCTGCATGTTCAGAAAGAATACACAATGACTATTAGATGTGTTTCATGATAGCCATCATATCCACTATCACATCTAACATGCACTATGGTGTATTCTAGGTCTTTATCCAATACAATTGTTAACATTATAAACATAATGAAAATAAAGAATGCCATAAATAAATGCGTATTTCATAAATAAAGATTGTCATATACAAGAGTCTATAAAACCCACACGCCACAAGTTGGCTAGTTGGGCATCTACTCTAACAATAGGACCAAAAAAGATCCATATGTAAAAGCTCTAAGCTTCGAGAAGAACGAATACCTCCTTTCTTTTTAAAAGTTGATCAAATATGTTTTCCCAGCTGACATGCTGCACAAATCTTGTCTTTTGAAAAATTTATTTTGGGCATACCAGAAACTAATTCGAGCTTACTCAATTTGGCAAGTGTTTTGAAGTTAAGATGGTTCATTCTTTGGTGCCACAGCCATCTCTTGGAAGAGTCAGCCGTTAGGTAAATCTGTTCAGATCCCATCTGCTCTGACCAATTGACCACGTAGGTATTCCCCGATCTTTTTCCTACCAATACAGTCAGACCATCAGGACTCTGGACTGTGCATGTGTGCTTTTGAAAGTTAACTGCGTAACCATTGTCACACAGCTGACTTATGCTAATCAGATTATAGCACAAATTTTCAACAAAAAGGTTATAATTAATTGAAATGTTACCATGGGTACGCTTAAACTTACCCACAGTGTTACCGTGTGAGTTATCACCAAAAATAATTTTGGCTCCTTTGTGTTGCATCACATCTGACAGCAGCTTTGGATTTCACGTCATGTGCCTCGCACATCCTCTGTCCAGATACCAAATGATAGATTCTTCTGAAGCTTTGTATCTGTTGTCCTGCAATCATGAAAATAAGTTTTTGGTACCAAATTTTACTTGGGTCCAGATCGGATTACCCCTTTCGGGACCCATACTTGAATTACCTTAACAGTTTTCCATGTATGGACATCCACTAGGGTTCGTGCAGTAACATTACGTGATATGTTGAGCTTTGGTTTCGCACTTTGATCATTCAGATCTCGTTTGGGCTGAACCTTTACCCATACAGATTTGGCCTTTGTAGAACCACGCCTTTGCTGGTTCAGAACAGACGACTTAAATCCAGCTTTCGCTTTATATTCAAGTCTGTTCTTTATCCAACTAGGCTTGTAGTTCTCAGGCTTGGTATAACCAATACCTTCTTTTCCTTTATGGTTCAGCTTTGGTGAAATCTGATCATCATACTTCACCGACTCACATGCATCATGTATCACACTAGCTTTGAAAAAATTCATCTTCTTGAACTTGTCATAGGCCAGATCTGATTGAGTACTGGTTTCCCCAGAGCTGCTTCACCAACACTGAAACCTAAGCCAGATTTGTCATTCAACGGCTTTTGAGTCTCATGCAACTTACCCAAGGAAACAGAGACTTGGTCCAGGAGCTCATAACTTGGCTTAATCGTTCATTCTCAGATGTGAGCTCACAGGACTGGGTTCTCAAAAGATCATTCCCGATCTTCAGCTTACTCAAATCTGTTTGTAAACTGTCAGTATCCTCAAGTTGGGCAGTGCTTGATTCAACTGAATTATTTTTCAAACATACTTTTCAGCTTTGATCTCCTCGAATGTTTGAGACAGCTTACGATACTCATGGACCATTTCATTTAGTGCGTTGACAAGGTTCTCACCTGTAAATTCAGAATCAAATCAAATACCTCATCATTCGTTGTTTGATTGGCCATTAGGCAGTGAACCTCTTCTTGCTCGCTTTTGCTAGAAGAGCTGCTTGAGGTAGTCTCCAAATCTGAATCTGCCCAGTTCTTGTTGCTCTCCTCTGCAACAAGTACTTTTCGATCATTCTTATTGTTGGTCCTCTTCTCAAATCTATTATGCCTTCTTTTTGTGGACCTTCTATCATCCTTCTTGGATCTGTCATCATTCTTCTTGTCATCCCTCTTGGGCCTGTTGCAATCTACTGCAAAGTGCCCTGGTCGACCACATTTATAACAATTTAAGTCAGTAGATATCTTTTCAAATTTGTGTGCATTGTTATAAGAAAAAGAAGGGTTTTGAGTTCTTCTCATAAATTTCCCAAACTTCTTTATGAAGAGGGACATGACGTCGTTGCTCTGTTGTCTTGCTAGTGCTTGGAGAGCACTGTTCTGAAGTAGTTGCTGCAAGAGCCTTGGTAGGTTGTGATGTCGAAGGTCCAGCCTCAGATCTGGTCTCTAGCTCAAACTCGTAGGCTTTCAGATTAGGAAATAGATCATGCAGTTCAAGCTTGTTCAGATCCTTGGACTCTCGCATCGCCATTGTCTTTATGTCCCACTCTCTAGGCAGCGCTCTCATCACCTTGAGAGCCAACTCTCTATTGCTATACTCTTTTCCAAGACTAGTAAGCTCTATCACCACAGCACTGAATCTCTCATCAAACTCCGCCATGGTTTCGCCTTCTCGCATCTTTATCGACTCATATTTCTGCTGGGCAACTATAAGCTTGTTCTCTTTGGTATCATCATTGCCTTCGCAGATCTGTGTCAACTTCTCCCAAATCTCCTTGGCAGTGACGCGGGTTTTAATCTTGCTGAACATATTCTTATCCAGCGTCTTATAGAGAATATCCTTCGCTACATTATCCAAGTTTGCCTTTTTCTTGTCTTCTGGTGTATACTCCATTCTTGTTTTCTCAATCCACTGTGGAGCACCAGCTGTAATCACCATTGCTTTATTAGCCTTCATTATCTTCATGGGTCCATCTGCATGACGTACTACATGTCATCATCTTGCGCGGCTAAATGGGATTGCATCCTGATCCTCCAGTCGTCGTACTCCTCCTTAGAAAACATAGGAATTTTGTTGTGAGAAGTAGACATATTGAATATATATAAGCACAAAGATCAGACTGTTCAATAACTGAGAGTGCAGGGCTCTGATACCAATTTATAGGATCAATGGAATCGAAAAAGTGTTTAAAATAAGCTTAGGAGTTCAGAAAGTGGGGGTTGAATGAACTCCTTGGATTTTTATTTTTCGAAACCTTAAAAACTGTTTTTACAAGCCTTCTCTTAACTCAGATCTGAGTGACCAGATCTGAGGCTCTCAGTTCTAATCTGTTCTCTTTGTTAAAAAATATTGTGCGGAAAGAACCGATTAAACAGTGAACGTTAATAAAATACGATGCAATAAATGAAAGATAGAGTTCAGAGTTTGTTTTTGGAAGTTTGGATCTTAAAATCCTACGTCTCCCCTTATTCCTTTTCAAGAAGGTTCCACTAAAGAGATTTGATGTTTACAGCTCCTGTAGACACCCGGTCACGCAAGCCTCACTTGACATGAACTCCTAGCAACTCCAAACTATGCAGATCACACTGCTGTTTATAATAAAAGATTTTTGAACTGCTTCGCACAACAAGTTTGTTACAGACTCAATCTGATGTTACAATGAAATATGCACGCAAGCCTCACTTGACATGAACTCCTAGCAACTCCAAACTATGCAGATCACACTGCTGTTTATAATAAAAGATTTTTGAACTGCTTCGCACAACAAGTTTGTTACAGACTCAATCTGATGTTACAATGAAATATGAAACAAATGAGTTCTGTAAATCTTCTGGTTCTTTGAACAACAAGAACAGTTTACAAATGTAACTAGAAGATATCTCAAAGATTATATCTATGAAAGAACTGAAGGAATGTTCTTCGAGATAGTGAAAACTGGGACTCAAAATGTATTGTGATGTAAAAATCCCAGAGTGCGAGAGAACCTGTTAATGGCCGAGATCTTAGAATTTTTCAGAGAGCAAGAGACACAAAAATCACCGAGAGCTTCTTCGTTTGAATTCTTCGGCTATATATACTCTCCCATCTTCAACGGTCATTAATTAGGCAGTAGACACAACCCTTGTTTGCATATCTTCATCGTATCACCGCATTAAATGCTCCATTAATGCTATGAAAAAGGTTATCTGTGCTTGTCAAAGCTGTGTTGACTTATATACCAAATAAGGTAAACATCGGTTGTACCAACTCTGCGTACTGTGCAACTATACTCAAAGTAGCTCTGATCTTGTCTCTTCAATTCAAATTGTCTAACAGGCTTTATGCAATTAAATCTCGATCGTTGATTCATCTGATATAAACATCTGATAATATCTGAAACTCACATCTGTTTCAAAACTGAGATCTGAAATCTGCTATCTTAAATGTATAAGCTTTTACGAACTTTTCTCTCTTTTCTTTATTGATATCTCCAGATTTGAAACCTCCTTTTTCTCTTTATCCATACCTTTGTCAAATATGAAGTCTTGTCTCCTTTACAATTATATCCCCTTTTGTAGAAACGTAATTCTGTCAGATCTAAAATCTTTGAAATAACTGAATATCTGAAGACCATATTCTAATCTGACTTTTGTTCCCGAAGTCTGACAAATAACAACTGATATACTTGAATAGATTTTGTAACCAAATCTAAGTCTGTTTCTTAATCGGATCTTCTAACGTAGCCTCTGAACCCAAATCTGATACCCTCTGATCTGATCTGATACAAAAGCCTTGTACTGAAACTGATACTGAAATACTTGACCCGATAACTGTCATAACCCGAATACCCAAACCTGATATACTCTGATCTGAATTCTTCAACCCAAATAACTGAGATCTGAATTCCTCTGTTAAATACGCTTCGCTCTTTTCTAATCTGATAAACTTATCCTGTTAGATCAAATCTGATAAATGCTCTTCCTGATACATCCACGAATACTAGCGGTCCAGATCTGAAATACTTCCTTCTCTTCTGTGAATACTTAATGTCAGGCCCCGTGCTAATTACTAACTATTAACACATAATAAGCGCATAAACACGGAAGCTTAAAATCAGGACTTAAAAATTTTTCGAAATACAATGGGCCTGAACTTCAAATCATACATTCAAAATATTCAATACTCAAAATATGAGTTAACTCAAACTCATGCAACAAATAACCACATCATATCAATTCAAAATACAGATCCCCTAATACATGATAACACGGGGCATCCCCGGGCTCAATACATATCATATATATATACTGGGACTCAGGGACGAGGGGATCGACCAGCTGAACTTCCACTCTGCCCAGATTGGTTACCTGAAGCTCCTGCAAATGGGCAACGCAGACCCAAACAAGACAAAGGCAGGAAAACAAGTACGAGGTCAAGCCTCAGTACGAAGAGCTATCAAAACAGCTAAAAATGCAACATGCTATAATCAATGCTATGAATGCATGAGGGATATCAAGAAATAGGATAGCTAGACCAGTCTATCAACTGGCAACTCAAATCAAGCCTCTATACCACACACAGCCAATCAGCCGGTGAAAATCATCGGCCCGTGATCATCGGGGCCCGTCAGCCCATCACAGCTCGGTGGTAGACACTCGATTCCGGTAGTCACCACTCCGACGATAGCGTTGGACTTTTCGGGCATGACTCAACAGTCGGCCAGTCACAACGTGGCACCCAATCAGGTAATCAAATCAATCTGTCAATTCAGGCTCAAGATGTATGCATGAATGCCATTCAATATTCATGCTTAATGCATACAATTCATAATACGTGTAAACAGAATGTATAACTCAAGCAATTCATCAAACTGTTCCACGCCATGCTTAATGCATACAATTCATAATACGTGTAAACAGAATGTATAACTCAAGCAATTCATCAAACTGTTCCACGTAACCACATAGCAGCAAAGTCACGGATTTCACAACATTGAAATATAGACATGTTCACGCTCAAAGCTGCTAAGGGCTGCTCAATCGTACCTCGAATCCACAAATTCTACCTCACAAATTCAAACAGGGCACGGCAGCACTCACGACCAGAAACCAGCAGCTTTCGCGATCTTCTTCAAGGTCGTTTTGCAGCTTCAAATGGGTAGCAATCGAAAGAGAAGTTCACAGGGAACCCAGCGCCACCGAAATCACTCAAATCTTTGGCGGAGAACGACGAAAATCTAGGGAAGAAATGTCTCGGGTGAACAGTAGCTCGACGAGGGTTTGAGAAAGAAGAGATAAGGAATGGCTGGCTCAAAATAATTCTAAGTGTCGATCAACACCTCTATATATATACATCTCAAATCTCTCGACTGCTGCTCACCAATCCAGTCGTCTTGAACCGTAGGAGTCTTACGACTGGCACTCATGCTTCCTACAACAAACCAGACGCAACAATCCAGTCGCAACTATCCAGTCGCAAGCTATCCAGTCGCAAGGCGCTAAAATAATCCAGACGCAACCCTCGAAACGCAGCGTTTCAACTTAACCAGACGACGTCGCATTGCTCCCTCGACTGGTTCCTCAATTCCACAGCTGGTCACCCAGTCGCAATACAATTCCTCCCGCGACTGGTTCTTCAATTCATCGACTGGTCATTCTCTCACGAGCGCAACGACTGCCAGACGCAACACAAGCGCAACAACTGATTTTCCATTTCCACCAGCTGCAAGCTACAGTAACCATCAAATTCCAAATCCTACCAGTCGTTGGCTACAGCACGGTTGATACAATATTTTGAGGAATTCGACAACTCTAACTTCAAATTCACGTGGCTAAACCCAAACAATAAAATTAACCACTAATCTAAATCTGAATCCTCACATTCTCCCCACCTTAAGGGATTTCGTCCTCGAAATCAAAGGTAAGCTCAGGGAAGAAAACAATCAATCATGAAAATCAACACCAGCAGCTACTCAAATTCGAAGCTAAAACCAGAAATTTACCTGTAAATGTTGCACGATCAGTGCTCAAACAGATGAGGCCAATCCTGTCTCAACTTTTCCTCAACTTCCCAGGTTGCTTCTTCTCGGCCATGCTTGCTCCATTGGACCATCACCAACGGAATTATCTTGTTCCTCAGCTGTTTCTCCTTCCTATCCAAGATCTGAACCGGATATTCGACATAACTCAAGGCAGAATCCAACTCAACTTCGTCGGTTCTCAAAACATGGGACGGATCCGGCTCATATTTTCTCAACATTGACACATGAAACACGTCATGCATCGTGGCTAACTCCTCGGGCAGCCTCAGTCTATAAGCCAATTGTCCAATCCTCTCGATAATCTCAAAGGGAACAACGAATCTGGGAGCCAATTTGCCTTTAAATCTGAATCTCATCACGCTCTTGAAAGGAGAAATCTTGAGAAACACACGATCGCCAACCTCAAACTCTAATGGTCGACGTCTTCTATTAGCATAGCTCGAGAAACGGTCTTGGGCAGCTTTCATTATACTCCGAATCAAGTCAATTTGATCCTTCATGTGCTGAACAAACTCCGGTGTAGAAAGCTGTCTCTCGCCAACTTCTTCCCAACAAATCGGGGATCTGCACTTTCGACCATACAACGCCTCAAACGGAGCCATTCCAATAGTGACTTGGTAGCTGTTGTTATACGAAAACTCGACTAAGGAAAGCGAATCCTGCCAGCCACCACTGAAATCCATCACCACTGCTCGCAACATATCCTCTAAAGTCTGGATAGTCCACTCAGACTGTCCGTCTGTCTGTGGGTGATAGGCTGTGCTCATCGCCAATCTCGAACCCATTGCTGCTTGCAGACTCTTCCAAAAGCGAGAAGTGAACCTCGGATCTCTGTCGGACACTATCGAAACCGGAACTCCATGTAATCTAACCACATGGTCGATGTACAACTTCGCCATCTTTTTCATCGAACACCTCACATCATAGGGAATGAAATGGGCTGACTTCGAGAGTCTATCAATCACAATCCAGATCGCATCGCATCCCCTACTCGATCGAGGTAGATGAGTCACGAAATCCATGGCGATGTGCTCCAAATTCCATTGGGGCACCTCCAAGCTCTGCAGCAAACCACTAGGTCTCATCCTCTCAGCCTTGACCTGCTGGCAATTCAGACATCTAGCAACAAAAGCAGAAATGTCGCTCTTCATACCTGCCCATCAGTTGTGAGACTTCAAGGCATGGTACATCTTTCTTTCGCCTGGATGCACACTGTACCGGCTACAATGCGCTTCATTCATGAGGGTCTCCTTCAAATCAATCAGGTTCGGAACTACTAATCTCCCTCTGAACCTCAAACATCCATCAGAAGCAACAGAGAAATCATCAGACTGACCCGACTGCGCCTTAATCCTCAACTCATGGATATAGGGGTCGGTCCTCTGCGCCTCCCTGATGTTCATCACAATCTGCGATTCCACCTGAAGAGAAGAAACAAGGAAATACTGATCACCCGGCTGGAATCGCCAACCAGACGTACTCAACTCCTCATGAACTTTCGAAATACTCAAGGATGCTAACATATCAGGCTGGGTCTTTCTGCTCAAAGCGTCGTCCACTAAGTTCACCCGCCCAGGCTGATATTGAATCTCACAATTGAAGTCCTTAAGTAATTCCATCCAGCGTCGCTGCCTCATGTTCACATCCGACTGCGTGAAGATATATTTCAGGCTCTTGTGGTCGGTGTACACCACAAATTCTTCACCATAGAGATAATGCCGCGAAATCTTCAAGGCAAACACTATCGCAGCCAACTCCAAATCATGAACCGGGTACCTTGTCTCGTGAGGCTTCAACTATCGAGACGCATACGCAATCACGTACCCGTTCTGCATCAGAACACACCCTAATCCACTCAGAGAAGCATCGGAGCACACAACAGGGGCATTCGTCAATCCAAACGGCATGACAAGAAACTCAAAATGCCCATATCGAGTCCGGAAGGCCGTCTTTGCCACATCAGCGTCTCTAATTCGCAACTGGTGATAGCCAGAGCGCAAGTCAATCTTTGAGTAAACAACCGATCCCTGCAACTGATCGAACAAGTCATCAATCCTCGGCAGAGGATACTTGTTCTTCACTGTGGCCTTATTCAACTGTCTAAAGTCCACGCACATCCTCATAGTTGCCATCTTCTTTTTCACAAACAGAATCGGAGCTCCCCAAGGCGACATGCTCGGTCTGATGAAGCCTTTCTCTAAGAGATCAGTCAACTGCTCCTTCAGCTCTTTCAACTCTACGGGCGCCAACCGGTAAGGAGCTCTAGAAATCGGGGCACCAACTCAATACTGAAGTCGATCTCACGTCGAGGAGGAAATCCAGGAATCTCATCTGGAAACACGTCGGGAAACTCTAGAACGATGGGGATGTCGCGCAACTCTAATCGCTGCTCCTGGGAACTATCAAGTGCGTAGATCATGAATCCTGCATTACCTAGCGATAGCAGGCTAAACATCTCCATAGCAGACACTAGGGGAATCTTCGACCTCGAATCCATGCCGTAGAAATCCCACCTCTCACCCGTATCAGGGCGAAATCTCACCACACCATGGAAGCAATCAACGGTAGCCTTATAGCTAGATAAGACGTCCATTCCCAAAATACAGTCGAAATATCTAATCCCCAACATAATCAAATTGGTCACCAACACATGTTCATCAAACCTAATCAGGCAATCTACTACTACCTCTCGGGACAACAGGTTCACACCAGCAGGAGTAGACACAGAAACAACATCACACAGTGGGGAAGAACTCAACCCACGCTCAAACACAAACATCTCAGATATGAAAGAGTGTGATGCACCAGTGTCAAACAAAACTCTCGCAGGATAATCATAAATATAGCATGTACCTCTAATCACCATGCCCGACGTCTCCTCAGCCTGGTCCAACGACAAGGCGTTCGCATGTGCCTGCTGGGGAATCTGAAACGGGGGTCGGGAAGGTCCTCCAAAACGAGACGGCTCACGGGGCTGAAAACCAGATCGCTGGGACTGTGAAAAAGGTTGCTGTCGCTGAGAAGAACCACTAGCGGAACCTTGCTGCGACTGACCAGTAGATTGTCCTCCAATCGAAGGAGACGCTCTAGCAAAATGTCCCAGCTGACCACAAAGATGGCAGAGTCCTCTAACTCCATGACACTCCGAAGTCTCGTGTCTCCCTCCGCACTGACTACAAAATCCGCCGCCAGATCCACCACCTGAACCACTGCCAGAACCCGAGCTCACGGAACCAGAAGAACTCGAATGACCCTTCTTCTTGAATTGCTTCCCTCTAGGTCTAAACTGCTGGCGACTCGACTGCTGTGACCCCTGAGGAGATTGATACGACTGCGACACCGCCTGAGCTGGCTGAGAAGCACGCGCGGTCGTCTGATGTATCGGAGCCTCAGGATCCATCAAACTCTCCTCGATGTCCACTGCATTGTTCACAGCTTCCATGAAGGTCGCCGGGGATCCAGACAGCACCATCCGATAAAGGTCAGGTCTCAAGCCCTTCAAGAACTTGTTCCTCTTCGTTCGCTCTTGGTTCGCCACAGCTGGCATGTACACTAGAAGCGCAGAAAACCGCCTTGCATACTCGGCCACACGCATATCACCCTGCTTCAGGTTATCAAACTCACGCTCACGGCTAGCGAAGTAGGACTCTGGAGTGTATTCGCGTCAAAAAGCCTCACAGAAAACATCCCAAGTGAGCACCGTCCCACTATCTCGAAGCATCCTAGAAGTACCTCCTCCACCAGCGCTGCACATCATCTCGCAGCTGCAGCACTGCCAACTTCAGTCTCTTTTCCGGAGCGTACTCCAAGGTATCAAATAACTCCTCCATCTGAACGAGCCACGCCTCAGCCCTAGCACCACCCTCAGTACCAGCTAACGTCGGTGGGTTCGTCCGCTGAAATCGGGCTAAGACTAACTCCATTCCACATATCTACCTAGTGACGTCCTCTACCTGAGCGTCATCATCACTACCTGCTCTGTCCCAGTCGCCTATAGCATACGTATATATATGTATCAGTTATGCCAGGGGATGCCCTGTGCTTTGTCCTTGTATCCAGTGTTTGGAGTCTGATACATGTTTTCTTTGTACTGTATGCTATTATTTGTTGGCAGGTTGCCTTATTGGTTTTAAACTGGGATCTTATTTTGAGTATCGCATTATTTTAACTTATATCGTTTTAAACCGTCGGGCCTAAAAGCGAAAATTTTACCCACTTTTTGATAGCTTCCGCATGTGTTTATCTGCTGTGAGCACGAGGCCTGACATTTAATGAGTATAAATAATAGACTGTTTGAACATTGAGATTCTGAGCTCTGATACCACTTGTTAGGATCGAAAAACAGGCTAGGGAGTTCAGAGGGGTGGGGGTGAATGAACTCCTTTGATAATTTGTTTTCAAAATTTACTTCAAAAGATTTTGTAGCTCGATGCAAACCTCTAAGTCGAGTAACCAGCTTGGAGGGTTCTCAGTGATTGATGTTGTCTTATTTAATAAATTTATTTTATGTGGAAAGAAACAATTCAACAGTGAACAGTTAAATGCGTAGAGTAAAAGATAGAAGTCAAGAGTTTGTTTCTGGAATGTTCAGAGTTTGTCTCCTACGTCTCCCATTCTTCCTAAATGGGAAGGATATCCAGTAGAAGGTTTGATTTATACAACTCCTTGTACAAACCCGATCCGACAGCCAATAGCTGTAAGAACTTCTAGCACTCAACCAAGAACCTAGACACGCTGTCAGGCCCCGTGCTAATTACTAACGATTAACACAAGATAAGCGCATAAACACGGAAGCTTAAAATCAGGGCTTAAAAATTTTTCGAAATACAATGGGCCTGAACTTCAAATCATACATTCAAATATTCAATACTCAAAATATGAGTTAACTCAAACTCATGCAACAAATAACCACATCATATCAATTCAAAATACAGATCCCCAAATACATGATAACACGGGGCATCCCCCGGCTCAATACATATCATATATATATACTGGGACTCAGGGACGAGGGAATCGACCAGCTGAACTTCCACTCTACCCAGCTTGGTTACCTGAAGCTCCTGCAAATGGGCAACGCAGACCCAAACAAGACAAAGGCAGGAAAACAAGTACGAGGTCAAGCCTCAGTACGAAGAGCTATCAAAACAGCTAACCATGCAACATGCTATAATCAATGCTATGAATGCATGATGGCTATCAATAAATAGGATAGCTAGACCAGTCTATCAACTGGCAACTCAAATCAAGCCTCTATACCACACACAGCCAATCAGCCGGTGGAAATCATCGGTCCGTGATCATCGGGGCCCGTCAGCCCATCACAGCTCGGTGGTAGACACTCGAATCCGATAGTCACCACTCCGACGATAGCGTTGGACTTTTCGGGCACGACTCAACAGTCGGCCAGTCACAACGTGGCACCCAATCAGGTAATCAAATCAATCTGTCAATTCAGGCTCAAGATGTATGCATGAACATTCAATATTCATGCTAAATGCATACAATTCATAATACGTGTAAACAGAATGTATAACTCAAGCAATTCATCAAACTGTTCCACGTAACCACATAGCAGCAAAGTCACGGATTTCACAACATTGAAATATAGACATGTTCACGCTCAAAGCTGCTAAGGGCTGCTCAATCGTACCTCGAATCCACAAATTCTACCTCACAAATTCAAACAGGGCACGACAGCACTCACGACCAGAAACCAGCAGCTTTCGCGATCTTCTCCAAGGTCGTTCTGCAGCTTCAAATGGGTAGCAATCGAAAGAGAAGTTCACAGGGAACCCAGCGCCACCGAAATCACTCAAATCTGCGGCGGAGAACGACGAAAATCTAGGGAAGAAATGTCTCGGGTGAACAGTAGCTCGACGAGGGTTTGAGAAAGAAGAGATAAGGAATGGCTGGATCAAAATAATTCTAAGTGTCGATCAACACCTCTATATACATCTCAAATCTCTCGACTGCTGCTCACCAATCCAGTCGTCTTGAACCGTAGGAGTCTTACGACTGGCACTCATGCTTCCTACAACAAACCAGACGCAACAATCCAGTCGCAACTATCCAGTCGCAAGCTATCCAGTCGCAAGGCGCTAAAATAATCCAGACGCAACCCTCGAAACGTAGCGTTTCAACTTAACCAGACGACGTCTCATTGCTCCCTCTACTGGTTCCTCAATTCCATAGCTGGTCACCCAGTCGCAATACAATTCCTCCCGCGACTGGTTCTTCAATTCATCGACTGGTCATTCTCTCACGAGCGCAACGATTGCCAGACGCAACACAAGCGCAACAACTGATTTTCCATTTCCACCAGCTGCAAGCTACAGTAACCATCAAATTCCAAATCCTACCAGTCGTTGGCTACAGCACGGTTGATACAATATTTGGAGGAATTCGACAACTCTAACTTCAAAATTCACGTGGCTAAACCCAAACAATAAAATTAACCACTAATCTAAATCTGAATCCTCACACTTAACATCCAGATCTTAATCTTAAGTTCAGTTCTTAGCCTTATTTTTGTTATCACCAAAACTTATAAATTTTATCTTAACACGCTCAAGCTATACCAGCTCGCCTATCATCTCAGAACCTCATCCCTAGCCATCCAGCACGAGTACTTAATACAACTTGGAGAAGTACGAACAGATTAGCTAATCTTATCAGGCCAGGACAACGCTCTATCTATACCAGCTCGTCTATTAGCTCAGAACCTCATCCCTAGCCATCCAGCATGAGTACTGAATGTTAGAGTAGGTTCCCAACTAGCCAACTGTTGGTAGTGGGCTTGTTGGCTATACTATAAAAATGATCTTTATTCATATAATTTACATTTACCTGGCATTCTTTATCTTCATTATTGTGATTGCAAATTGTTGGATAAAGACCTTGAATGCACTATAGTGTATGTTAGATGTGATAGTGGATTTTATGGCTATCATGAAACACATATAATAGTCACTGTGTGTTCTAAACTAGTTCCTAGTCGATTGGGCCGTCCAGAAGAGGATGAGGGTTGCCCGAGCTTGAGACTAGCATCTGAAATGCAAGTACCACATTTCATTGGTAGGAACATAGAGACGTTCGGAGCATGAGATGGATAGTGACCTGGTGATCTATTGAACTACCCTCGTTCGGACTTTCCAAGTGGTTATCATTTTTCGAGTGGATTAAGTCTGAGGTCTTGGTTATACAGATTAGTCCTTACTACTCGAAACGTCATTGAGACTCTACATGATAGGTGCCTCACTTTGACCCGTTTACCGACTCAGTTATGGTCATCAGGTGACAAGATTGGATGAGATCCCGATTCATGTAGGAGTCGATGCTTCGTAAACGAGGATTCCCAGCTCTCCCTTGTGCATGGATATTCTATGCTATCTGAGGAGATAATAGGTGGCAAATCTCTGGCCAGAGTACTAGATGTGTTTTAGGTAAATGGGTTTACCAAGTAGCACATGCGATGTCACTATTTAATCTCCAAAATGTATGCATGGCTATCGATATCTAGCGACTCTTGATTTACCAATGGCTGTTGATTCGTCGGGATATTTGAGCTGAAATGACCGTATTGTACGCTAACCATGACCAACTGGTTCTTGCAGGCACTATCCATGATACATGGGGGATCATGGGGCGATGTTGCTAGACGCTTTACATGATCAGATGGTTAAGTCCTAAATGTGTTTTCGGAGTCACAAAGAGTTGTGAGCCCACGGCTAGCTGTATCCCTGAACCATTGAGAGTCACTAAAACGAACCAGACTCTAGAAATTTTTTTTAAACTTGTGCGGAAAAACATAAACTTAAAGTATGGCTCGTTCCCTTTTAAAACATTTCTAAATCATTTTCTCACCCATACTTCAAACATAAATAAAGGAATATTTAAAAAACGTTAAAACATCAAATTGAATAATAATCACCTAAGTAAAAATACTGAAAGTAAACATGTTTAAAACCAGCATCTAAAACTGTATCTTTTTAAAAATATAACATCGCTGCGGTCAAGGGGTACTGCTGCAACAGGCGCTCAGATGTCCTCACCACCAGTCGGTGTAAACTCAGCAGGGTCATCACCTGCACCATTTAAACCTAGTGAGCCTAGAGGCTCAGCATACTCTATCGTATATCATACAAGGTACATACTAATAAAATCGCATGCAAGCACATACTTGTAATAAAGTAACGTTAAAACATGAATGCGTGCATGATCTTAAAACATTTCTTCATACAATTCATATCATAACATAACATATAACATATATAAGGCATGACATAACGTAACATGAAAAACATCTGAGTCGTATCCTGAAGTGTCACCCTAGTCGATTGATCAATCTATAAACCAACGTACGTGGCAGTGTGATTCACCCGACCTCGAGCCGGGATTCCTATATGTCACACCTCTATGCTTCCACTTCACCATGATATCGACACATGGATCCATAAGCTGTCACTTCACCATGATATCACACATGGATCCATAAGCTCATCATACATTAACATAAGTTCAACGGGCCCGGTATCCCGCATTTCCTCATCATCATTTGTCACAAATCATTCAATCCATCGGGTTTTGTCTTTTAAAAGAACATGCCTTGAACATTCATAAAATATTCATGATGCATGCATTTCGTAAAATTATTCAAGTTTAAAAGCTTAGCCCGTTAATGTATATTTAATCATTTCCTTTAAAATATTTGTACATAGAATACTACATATATAAATAAATATACATTTACGAGCTACATTTTTCTCGTAACGCCCCAAAAATCCATAGGACCACTAATTCTAATCTCTGTGATTTGAGAACCTAATTCTGATTTCAAGATTTCAGCCTTTGCTATTTGTTTGAAGGGCTGATTTCTCATTTCTAGAGTTCATAAGGTGCAGAGGTCCGATCAGTTGTCAACCAAGAGCGGTCAATCAATTTTAAACTATACAAAAGGTCATGGCTGGTATGGGAGGATGGTTAAATTCTCCATTTATGTAGCACTTTTGCAAATCAAATTAGTAACAGGGGATTTTAAGTAAATTTCCGAGATCTAGGTGTGGGATACCATGCCTACTCAAGTGTTTTTCCCTGTTACAAATCAGACTCCCATGCCACTGTCCTTGTGAACTATAAGTTCAATTATTTTCAATAAAATGTTCATTTTTTCACCAAAGAAAATAGATAACACATTGCTGCGCTGGGGAAGATTCTCTGTTAGTGGCCTGCTGTGTCTTGTGATTTTCCTTCTCCTTGAGGCAAGTAAATATGATTCTTGCTACGACATGAAAGCATATGTATCATTCTTGTTTCATTTTGAGATTCTTGCCAAAATATGTTTAATATTAGCCTTTGTTCATGTTTTGCTGGTATTGATATGTATGTTTGATGTACGGGTTCACGATGGGTTTCTGGTTTTCAAATGCAAATGAGTTTTACGAAGTGAACGATGTAGTTGTGGATGTTATTTAAAACGTTGAGCATTTCCAGTCTTTTTTCCTCATAATTTCCAAGTTCTTCTTGTTCTTTTGGTTGAAGGTAATATCAGAACTTGATGATTTTGTAATCGGTAGTTGCTGAATTAAATCAGAATAAAGTCTGGTTTAATAGGCGACGGCTGGTAGCGTGATCATTGTTTCGATATTACAAGTGTTTTCATAAAATCAGCAGATGCACTGTTCATCAGCAGGTGCATCTTTCCTTGTTGAAACCAGAAACTGCATTCCTTTGTTATAATTCAGCAGTTGCGTTGTTTTCATAAAATCAGCAGATGCACTGTTCGCCAGCAGGTACCCTTCTTTGCTAGAAACCAGCATGTACCCTTCTTTGCTAGAAACCAGCAGGTACCCTTCTTTGCTAGAAACCAGTAGGTACCCTTCTTTGCTAGAAACCAGCAGGTACCCTTCTTTGCTAGAAACAAGCAGGTACCCTTCTTTGCTAGAAACCAGCAGGTACCCTTCGTTGTGAGAAACCAGCAGGTACCCTTCGTTGTGAGAAACCAGCAGGTACCCTTCGTTGTGAGCAACCTGCAGATACCCTTCTTTGTTATGATCCAGCAGTGCACTGTTCACTGCGACTGGTTTTAAAGTTAGCGTATTTCCTATGTCTCAACTGGATGCTCAATGAAAAATGTTTTGATGAAAAGTGATTTTATGATTTAAATTGAGTGAACCCTGACATCTAGATTTGTTTGTTCCCAGTAATGTTTAGAGAAGGAAATGTTCAAACTTTAGGATTTATGGCAAAGATAACATATGGTCACCATGGAAGGGTGAGCAGCTGGTTAGATATCAGTTGTCCCTTCACCACGAGCTTATGCTGAGGCTGATATCAGTGGTCATTTGATCAGGTGCACACGGACCTACGAAGAACTTCTGAGCCATAAATCTAACGAAAATGTTAACGCTGGGATTTGAATTATATTCCCAGAACAGAATGTTATGATGTTATATGCCTTCCTTTAAAACTACGTTGATACATGTTTTACACCTGCATATTGTGCTTGTTAACAGTTTTGCTTGCTGAGCCCTTAGGCTCACTAGCTTTCTTGGTGCAGGTGAGTCGGCGCCGGAGCAGATGGGAGGTGGAGTTTGAACCAGCAGTGACGTGTTAGTGTTTATCTAAGGCCTGCGTTTTCCGCGATGTCTATTGTTGTACTTGCTGTTTTTGTTGTCTTTGATCTTAGTTATGTCTGTATCAAGATCCGTTACAACAAGAATGAATTCATATAGAGTTTGGTAGTTGTAATATCGCGATTTCGCAACTTTTGTACTTTGAACTGTAATGAAATCTGGTTTCCTTCTATTGGCGCCAGCGGTTGTACTTTGATTTTTATTTTGAAAAAGGCAATACAGCTTGTTCTAATTATCATTCAGCCCTTCGATTTCCTCTTTATTTCATTTTCTTCGATCACGTGACCCCCATGAGGATTGGGTGTTACAAACATGGTATCAGAGCATGGTCCAGAGATAAACACGCACTCCTCGCTGTAATAGATTTCATCGACTGTCTCTTCGGCGTAGTAAGTTTTCCCTTTATGTTTTAGAGCATGTATTCTTGATTCTTGCATGTTATGATGTTCTTATGTGGTGGATTACGGGCTATAGATTAAGATGTCTAGTCGAGGAAGAGGGAGGAATATTCCAGTAGACGAATCCAGTCCTGATAGCAACGTTAGTATTGCCCAACTTTTAAGATTGCTAGTAGAGCAGCAGAACAGAGGCAATGGCCAATCCTCCAGTAGTAGGGGACCTAACAACGACGATCCTCAAGAACGATTTCGAAGACAAAAGCCCAGGGAGTTTAGCGGCACAACGGATCCTTTTGTTGCCGAAAGCTGGATTAAAGCAATGGAGGTGATATTCGAGTACCTCCAGACCCAGATTTAGAAAGATCCAGATGTGCGGTTTACATGTTGAGAGATGATGCGATGCTCTGGTGGGAAGGAGCAAATCTTACAGTAGATGTGACAAACCTTCCCTGGGAAGAATTCAAGCGGTTGTTCTGATAAGATGTCTGAATTGAAAAGAGAGTTTTTGATGATCAAACAAGGGGACATGACTGTCCAGGATTATGCTCAAAAGTTTGAACGAGGATGTTACTTGTACCGCTGATTGGAGCTGATCCTAAAGAGAAAATGCGACATTTTGTCGATGGGTTAAGACCAGCACTCAGGCATGATGTGAGACTGGTAGAACCAAAATATTATAGTAGTGCGGTGGACAAAGCACTGAGAGCTGATCAGGATTGGAAAGCGGTTGTGGAGGAGCGACAGCTGAAAAGACAGGCTTTTCAACAGAAAGACCAGCGACCACCCAAGAAGCCATATAAGAATCAGCAGCGGTCGCAGGAACAAAAGCCTCAGGAGCAGAAACCTTTGGTGGTGCAACCCATTAGTGCGGTTTCAGCAGTTGGAAACAGGCCTCAGTGTCCCAAGTTCCAAAAGAACCACCATGGTCCGTGTAGAAAGGGACAGAACGTCTGTTATAAATGTGGATTGCCAGGGCATGTTATGAAGAACTGCCCAAAGTCGAAACAGTTGGTGACTAGTAGAGCTTACGTTATGACGACGGAGCAAGCCAACCCAGATTCCACAGTTGTTACGGGTAAGATCTTGATTGCTGGGTTGCCCTCTTCAGCCTTAATAGATTCAGGTGCAACGCATTCATTCATATCAGTAGATTTTGCTAAGAAATTACCAATTAGACCCGACCAGGTGACTATGGGATTTTGCGTGACAGTACCCTCTGGGGAAGAACTAGTATCTCATGATTTGTTTCATGGCATAGAACTTAGGCTTCTGGGACATCTGGTCACTGCCGATTTAATTGTATTGCCTATGCCTGAGTTTGACCTCATCTTAGGAATGGATTGGTTGACCAAATACGGAGTTGTAATAGATTTCCAGCTTAGAACCGTAGTGGTAAAACCACCGAGAGGAGACTGGTTCACGTTCGAAGCCAATCAGAATGGTAAAATTCCTCGAATTATTTCAGCTCTTAA
>KQ997599.1:30994-41274 GCA_001598015.1 Dorcoceras hygrometricum | reverse complement strand
TTCTTTGCTAGAAACCAGCAGGTACCCTCCGTTGGGAGAAACCAGCAGGTACCCTCTGTTGTGAGAAACCAGTAGGTACCCTTCTTTGCTAGAAACCAGCAGGTACCCTTCGTTGTGAGAAACCAGCAGGTACCCTTCGTTGTTAGAAACCAGCAGATACCCTTCTTTGTTATAATCCAGCAGTGCACTGTTCACTGCGACTGGTTTTAAATTTAGCGTATTTCCTATGTCTCAACTGGATGCTCAATGAAAAATGTTTTGATGAAAAGTGATTTTATGATTTAAATGGGGTGAACCCTGACATCTACCAGCAGGTACCCTTCTCCGTTAGAAACCAGCAGGTACCCTTCGTTGTTAGAAACCAGCAGATACCCTTCTTGTTATAATCCAGCAGTGCACTGTTCACTGCGACTGGTTTTAAATTTAGCGTATTTCCTATGTCTCAACTGGATGCTCAATGAAAAATGTTTTGATGAAAAGTGATTTTATGATTTAAATGGGGTGAACCCTGACATCTAGATTTGTTTGTTCCCAGTAATGTTTAGAGAATAAATGTTCAAACTTTAGGATTTATGGCAAAGATAACATACGGTCACCATGGAAGGGTGAGCAGCTGGTTAGATATCAGTTGCCCCTTCACCACGAGCTTATGCTAAGGCTGATATCAGTAGTCACTTGATCAGGTGCACACGGACCTACGAAGAACTTCTGAGCCATAAATCTAACGAAAATGTTAACGCTGGGATTTGAATTCTATTCCCAGAACAGAATGTTATGATGTTATATGCCTTCCTTTCAAACTATGTTGATACATGTTTTACACCTTCATATTGTGCTTGTTACTCTCAGTTTTGCTTGCTGAGCCCCTAGGCTCACTAGCTTTCTTGGTGCAGGTGAGTCGGCGCCGGAGCAGATGGGAGGTGGAGTTTGAACCAGCAGTGACGTGTTAGTGTTTATCGAAGGCCTGCGTTTTCCACGATGTCTATTGTTGTACTTGCTGTTTTTGTTGTCTTTGATCTTAGTTAAGTCTGTATTAAGATCCGTTACAACAAGAATGAATTCATATAGAGTTCGGTAGTTGTAATATCGCGATTTCGCAACTTTTGTACTTTGAACTATAATGAAATCTGGTTTCCTTCTATTGGTGCCAGCGGTTGTACTTTGATTTTTATTTTGAACAAGGCAATACAGCTTGTTCTAATTATCATTCAGCCCTTAGATTTCCTCTTTATTTCATTTTCTTCGATCCTGTGACCCCCATGAGGATTGGGTGTTACATTTCTACTTCGGTCAATTATTGGTTCAGGAGCCCGGCCCACTACAACTGTACTAAACATCACTCTAACTTAGTCAATGAATCGAATGTTCACCCCTTTAAGATCCTGACTACCTTTAAATTCAATTTTGACTTTAAAATCAAAAGGGCTAATTTTGACTAATTTAAAATTAATTTTTGACTTTAAAATCAATTTAAACCAATATTGACCCCAATATCCGATTTTGACCAAAAGACCGATTTTGACCAATTTCAAATCCAGAACTCAATTTTGACTCCATTAAAATTGCAAAGGCCCCAATTTTGACTTAAAATTCAAAAATAAACATAACTCGTATTATTTTAAAAGTTTGACACAATTTAAAACATCTAGTTATTTTCTTTAAAATTGGACCTTTGACTTAACAATTTAAATAACAGATTCATAATTAAAATGGACCGACTTTAAAAAATTTTGACTCGACACTCGACTAGCCGACCGGTCCAACCGAACCAACCGGTCCAATTGAACTGTCCGTCCCAAAACATAAAATTAAACCTTTAAAATTTCTGATTTACTCCATCCTTTGCTAAAAATTCAAACATTTAAAATTTGACTAAATAAATACCAATTGATCAAAATTTGACTTTAAAATTTCATATAAGTATTAGGCCCATAAATAAAAGGATTTTGACTTTAAATTTTGATAAAAGTATTAGGCCCATAAATAAAAGGATTTGACTTTAAAATATTCGGTCCAATACGCTAAAATTGCCAAAAATCTCATAAATAAAATAAATTCTAAAAATGCTGGAAAACATCTTAAAATATGCTTAAAACATGAAATAAAATCATCCACGAACTTTAGCAGCCCCTAAGACTCAAAATCTTAATTTTCACAAAAATGACCCGTCAAGGCTCACTTCGAGCGACAAAACGGTAAAACTTATTAAAAATCCATTTATTATCCAAATCACTCCATGTTTCAACCCAAATCTCTCTAACTCAATATACTAGTTACTGGAATAAACAAATTTCAAAAAATATTCAATATGTGACCAACCCGACGCCTGCAATCCTACTGCCCATGCACAGACTACAACCAGGACACGTGCTAGCCATAAAATTCAT
This sequence comes from Dorcoceras hygrometricum, assembly GCA_001598015.1. NCBI lineage: Eukaryota > Viridiplantae > Streptophyta > Magnoliopsida > Lamiales > Gesneriaceae > Dorcoceras > Dorcoceras hygrometricum. Next base: position 38,887 of record KQ997599.1, on the reverse strand, counting down.
AACTAATTCGTTTCTTGACCAAATCACTTCCCGTTTGGACCTACATGACCCTAACTCAATGGGATATCTTAAAAAATCAATCTCAACCATACAGACCATATTGAGCGATGTACCTGACCCCAAAAGCTCTACTGTCGCGCACACACGACAAGACATGACACGTGCTGATCATAAAATTCGTAACTAATTCATTCCTTGACCAAATCGCTTCCCCTTTGGACCTACGTGATCCTAACTCGATGGAATAACTACCTGGACCACCTTTGGACCAAGATCTATCCCCATAAATCGCCCATGACCGAATAATCACAAGAAACGAATGAAACACGTGTTGAAAATCATGATTCATGCATGGATCTCAAACATTATGCATAGATCTAATTAAATCACATACAAATCATGCATTGAACATTAAAAACAGTTTACTATGGCTTAAATTTTCAGGCCCCGTGCTAATCACATAAGATTAGAGCACAATTAAGCACATAATCACGGAAGCGTAAAAACAGGCTTAAAAATTTTTCGAAATAATAAGGGCCTGAGCTCAAAATCATCATTCAAAATATCGATACTCAAAATATGAGTTAACTCAAACCCATACAAAACAGGTAACACAAATCTCAAATCAACAATAGATCCCCAAATACATAGAATCACGGGGCATCCCCCGGTTCAATACATAATAAAATAGACTGTGACTCAAGGGAACGGGGATCGACCAGCTAAACCTCCACTCTGTCCAACTTGGTTACCTGAAGATCCTGCGAATGGGCAACACAGACCCAAACAACACAAAAGCAAGAAAACAAATACGAGGTCAAGCCTCAGTACGAAGAGCCATCAAATCAGCTAATCATGCAACATGTTATAATCAATGCTATGAAATGCATGAGGGCTATCAAGGATCGGATAGCTAGACCAGTGTATCAACTGGCAAATCATTTTGATGGATCTGTTTTTGACAGATCCTGATTAAGTTTTGAATTACACAAAACCTGTTATTGTGTTTCTAACAATTCTACTTGAGTGTACAGATTTTAGGATCAAAGAAGAAGATCAGCAGTAGCAGAATCTGTCCAGTCGTGGTTTGAATGTTAAGTTCAGCAGTTGGTTTGGTTTATCAATGTAAACGGCAGCTGGATTAACAATGGAGATGTCCAAAGTTGAGTCGGTTGTTCGTAATCAGGTGGAGGCCAATTTAGACCAGCAGTTGTGATATTTGGTAAAGAGTAAATCGTATTTTCGGAGGCCTAAACAAAGGAATTTGGCCAAAAATGGAGGAGCTCACTGCATAGAGTGAGTCTTGCTCGTTGGACCGTTTCGGAGGGAATAGCACAGGCCTCATGCGAAAATGTGATCTGGAACAGAATCTATGAAGTCTGCTGGAAGAAATGTCGAAGAAGAAGATGAACAGTAGAAGTCTGGAATCAGTAGCGCAAGAGCTGGTATCAGCAATGATGACGTCAGCATATCTACTGGAGAAAGCTACGAGCAGCAACGATGACGTCAGCATTGCTGATTGAAAAAATTTCGAGAAACAGCAATGCTGACGTCATCGTAATTAAAACTCAGCAATCGACTCTCGTGAAAGCTCCTCTCTAATGGCGGTCGATTGCTTCGTCTTTCTGTTCATTTTTCCCTCTGCTGGTACACTGTGCAGTTCAACATATTTTCTGCGACAGCCTCACAGCGACCAACTTCTTCTCGTCTTCAATGGCGCTCTACTCAAATAAATAAGCCTCTGTTCAAATTATAGCCGTTAGATAAATTCCAAATCTTTTCTGCGCTTGTCAAGGCCAAATTCGTCGTCTTTCCAAATGCGTGCAGTGCTCCTCTGTAATTTGTACTATTTCCCAGAATAGTACAAATCTTGTCCCCTTTATTTAAGGCAATTTCACGATTTTAATTTCAGCCACAGATTCCTTACCTTTTAAATGGTGATTGCGTCCAACAGCTCTTGTAATAGTTCCAACAGCTTCTGTAATAGTTCCAACAGCTTCTGTAATAGTTCCAACAGCTCTTGTAATAGTTATGATGACCGCACGGGTGCTGCCACCAGCTTCTTCAACATATATGCTAACATCAGCGTTACTGATTTCAGTTTCCTCCAACAGATATGCCGACGTAAGCTTTGCTGAATCCAGCTTCCTCCAACAGATATGCTGACGCAAGCTTTGCTGAATCCAGCTTCCTCCAACAGATATGCTGACGCAAGCTTTGCTGAATCCAGCTTCCAACTGCTGATAGCTTAACTCAACTGCTGATCACTGTAGCTTCCTGCTGAATGTGATGACATCTCTGCTGATGTCATCATCGCTGATTCCAGATCTTGCGCTTCTTCTCAACTGCTGATTGTGATGACGTCATCCTTGCTGCTCACAGCTCTTGCGCTACTGATTCCAGACATCTACTGTTCATCTTCTTTCTTCGACATTTCTTCCAGCAGACTTCATAGATTCTATTCCAGATCACATTTTCGCATGAGGCCTGTGCTATTCCCTCCGAAACAGTCCAACGAGCAAGACTCACTTCTACGCAGTGAGCTCCTCCATTTTTGGCCAAATTCCTTTGTTTAGGCCTCCGAAAATACGATTTACTCTTTACCAAATATCACAACTGCTGGTCTAAATTGGCCTCCACCTGATTACGAACAACCGACTCAAATTTGGACGTCTCCATTGTTAATCCAGCTGCCGTTTACCTTGATAAACCAAACCAACTGCTGAACTTAACATTCAAACCACGACTGGACAGATTCTGCTACTGCTGATCTTCTTCTTTGATCCTAAAATCTGTACACTCAAGTAGAATTGTTAGAAACACAATAACAAGTTTTGTGTAATTCAAAACTTAATCAGGATCTGTCAAAAACATATCCATCACATTTCAGTCGAGCCTCTATACCACGCACAGTGTATCAACCGGGGAAATCATCGGTCCATGATCTTTAGAGCCCGTCAGCCCATCATAGCTCGGTGGTAGACGCTCGAATCCGGCAGTCACCACTCCGATGATAGCGTTGGACTTTTCAGGCACGATACATCTATCGGCCAGTCACAATGTGTCTCTCAATCAGGTCATCAATCAATCTGTCAAGCTCAATATGTATGCATGTATGCCAATCGATAATCAATTCACAATGCATACAATATCAACACGTGAATGCAGAATATAAAACTCAATCAATTCAACAAACTGATTCACGTAATTTCATATCATCAAATCAGCAGATTTCATAACATCAATTACAGCCATGTCCACGCTCAAAGCTGTTAAATCCGCTCAATTCATACCTTCAACGGCTGATTCTACCTCAACAATTCTCACAGCACTGAAACTCAAAATTCAAATAAATTTCCAGTCCAGTTCTGAACTTCTAATCATTCTACCCAAGGCTTTGAACACAAACAGGTTCTACTAGTCTACGTAGGTATTAACAACAAGGGCAAAGCTCAAAACCGAGAAGAACTCTTACACAGAAGTTCGAAACCAACGAATGAACAACCAGACTAGATTTCTCAAGAATCTTCAAATGAGCAGCAACTCTGCGCTTCTTCCTCAATTCGTTCTACAACCTCTAACAAGGTAGCAATTGAAAAAGGAACTCTCAAGGAACCTAGCGCCACCTAAATCGTCCAAAACAGAGGCTGAAATCGACGAAGATCGAAGAACGAAATGCTCGGGTGAACAGCAGCTAGAACGAGGGTTTTAAATTGGAAATAAGAAATATCGGGTTCAGAATAATTCTAAGTGTCGATCAACACTTGTCTATATATATCTCTTAAATCCAACAGCTGCTGTTCTCCATTAATCAGCATACATCGAAACAGTAGATATCTTACACAGAAACCAGCAGTTGCTCTCAACAAAAATCAGCAGCAACCAACAGACGTTGCATTCGTAAAAGAACATCAAAACGACGCCGCATCGCTCCAGCAGCTGACGATAGATTCCTTTCCAAACAACCAGCAGCTGGTCGCACTAAACAACTCAAACGACGTCGTCTCTCACCAGCGACTGGTTCCTCAAACCAACAGCTGGTCACTCAGCTGGAATAATTCCTCACAAAGCAACAGCTGATAGCGCTACAATATCAGCCGTCAACACCAAAAAGTTGACCAACACGTGTCGCTTTCTCGTTAATCCTCGCATCCACGCAGCTGCTGCCAGCAGATATCTCTTCAAACGCTACTACTGAATAGCGAAACGATGACGCGTCACTCCCGCGCCATTAACAACTGATCAGATTCATCAGCTGGCGCTACCGTACCGTTGACTCGCGTTGACATATGAAATGCGCGACAACTGATTCCTCGTATTAGCGCTACGTCTGATTTCACAAAACGACAGCGTTTTATTCAAAACGCTAGGAATTCAGATTTCTACCTAAAGTTCACCAAATCAACTCCAATTCTTGCGCAGATTTCACCCGATAATTCCTGCGACTAAAATCTGAATTATTCTAAGAGAGATCTGAAATTCTCAAATCAGATTTCACCAAAAATCTCAAAATCTGAAAATTCGAAAATTTGAAAATTCTAAATTCGAATTTCTCAATCCTCACATTCTCCCCACCTTAAGAGATTTCGTCCTCGAAATCAAATGCAAACACAGGGAATAAAAATCAAGCAAACATTCAAATCAAACGCAAACATCTAAACAAGCTCTAATCAATGCTTAGAAATTACCTGGAATTTACACTATCAGTGCTCAAACAGATGAGGCCAATCTTGTCTCATCTTCTCCTCAACCTCCCAGGTAGCTTCTTCTCGGCCATGCTTACTCCATTGGACCATCACCAATGGAATTATCTTGTTCCTCAGCTGCTTCTCCTTCCGGTCCAGAATCTGCACTGGATATTCTACATAACTCAAGGCAGAATCTAGCTCAACTTCGTCGGTTCTCAACACATGGGATGGATCTGGCTCATATTTCCTCAATATGGACACATGAAACACATCATGTATCGCTGCTAATTCGTCAAGCAGTATCAATCTATAAGCCAACTGTCCAATCCGCTCAACGATCTCAAAGGGACCAACGAATCTAGGAGCTAATTTGCCTTTAAATCTAAATCGCATAACTCTCTTGAAAGGAGAAACTTTGAGAAATACTCGATCGCCAACCTCAAACTCTAACGGTCGACGTCTTCGGGTAGCTTATCTAGAGAAACGGTCTTGAGCAGCCTTCATTCTACTCCGAATCAAATCAACCCGATCTTTCATATGCTGCACAAACGCAGGGGTAGAAAGCTGTTTCTCACCAACTTCTTCCCAACAAATCGGAGATCTGCATTTTCGACCATACAACGCCTCGAAGGGAGCCATCCCGATAGTCACCTGGTAGCTGTGTTATACGAAACTACACCAAGGATAGCGAATCCTGCCAGCCACCACTGAAATCCATCACAACTGCTCGCATCATATCCTCTAAAGTCTGAATGGTCCGCTCAAACTGACCATCTGTCTGTGGGTGATAGGTTGTACTCATAGCCAATCTCGAACCCATCGCTGCTTGCAGACTCTTCCAAAAACGAGAAGTGAACCTTGGATCTCTGTCTGACACTATCGAAACAGGAACTCCATGCAATCTAACCACATGGTCGATATACAGTTTCGCCATTTTCTTCATGGAACACCTCACATCATAGGAATGAAATGGGCTGACTTCGAAAGTCAATCATTCACCACCCAAATCGCATCACATCCCCTAATCGATCGAGGTAGATGAGTCACAAAATCCATGGCGATGTGCTCCCAATTCCATTGGGGCACCTCCAAACTCTGTAGCAATCCACCAGGTCTCATTCTCTCAGCCTTGACCTGCTGGCAATTCAGACATCTAGCAACAAAACCAGAGATGTCGCTCTTCATACCTGCCCACCAGTAGTGAGACTTCAAGGTATGGTACATCTTTCTCTCGCCCGGATGCACACTGTACTGACTACAATGCACTTCATTCATGATGGTCTCTTTCAAATCGATCAAGTTCGGAACCACTAATCTCCCTCGAAATCTCAGACATCCATCAGAAGTAACAGAGAAATCCACAGACTGACCACTTCGGGATTTAATCTTCAACTCATGAACATATGGATCAGTCCTCTGCGCCTCCCTGATGTTATTCACAATCTGCGGTTCTACCTGAATCGAAGAAACCATGAAGTACTGATCACCCGACTGGAAACGCCAACCAGAAGTACTCAACTGCTCATAGACTTTAGAGACACTCAAAAACGAAAGAATCATAGGCTGGGTCTTCCTACTCAAAGCATCTGCTACTGAGTTCATCTGCCCAGGCTGATACTGAATCTCACAGTTAAAGTCCTTGAGCAATTCCATCCAACGTCGTTGCCTCATATTCAAATCAGACTGCATGAAGATATATTTCAGGCTCTTGTGGTCGGTGTACACCACAAATTCTTCACCATACAGATAATGTCGCCAAATATTCAAGACAAACACTATCACAGCCAACTCCAAATCATGAACAGGGTACCTCGTCTCGTGAGGCTTCAACTGTCGAGACGCATAGGCAATCACATACCCGTTCAGCATCAGAACACACCCCAAACCATTGAGAGAAGCATCGGAGCATACAACAAATCCTCCGGATCCAGATGGTAGAGCCAAAACAGGAGCAGTAGTCAAATTCTCCTTCAACGTCTGAAAACTATAATCGCACTCATCAGTCCAAACGAACTTTTGATCCTTATGATTCAACTGAGTCAGAGGCTTGGCTATCGAAGAGAACTTCTCGATAAAACGCCTGTAATAGCCAGCCAATCCCAAGAAGCTGCGGATCTCGAAAATGTTCCTAGGTCTCTCCCAGTTAAGAACTCCTTTGACCTTACTCGGATCCACCGAAATCCCTTGTGCTGAAATCACATGACCCAAAAAGACAATTCGATCAAGCCAAAATTCACACTAGCTGAACTTGGCGTACAACTGCGAGTCTCTCAATCTCTGCAACACCAATCTCAGATGCTCCGTATGCTCTCTTAAGCTCCTCGAATACACTAGGATATCGTCTATGAAAACGATCACGAACCGATCGATGTACTCACTGAAGATGCGATTCATCAAAAATCCATGAAAACAGCTGGGGCATTCTTCAACCCAAACGGCATGACCAGAAACTCATAATGCCCATATCGAGTCCGAAAAGCTGTCTTTGCCATGTCAGCGTATCTAATCCGCAACTGGTGATAACCAGAGCGCAAATCAATCTTCGAGTATACGACTGATCCTTGCAATTGATCGAACAAGTCATCAGTCCTCGGCAAAGGATACTTGTTCTTCACCGTCGCCTTATTCAACTGTCGGAAATCCACGCACATCCTCATATACCCATCCTTCTTCTTCACAAAAAGAATCGGAGCTCCCCAAGATGACATACTCAGTCTGATTAAGCCCTTCTCCAAGAGATCTCTCAACTGATCCTTCAGCTCTTTCAACTCTGCTGGCGCCAACAGATACGGAGCTCTAGAAATCGGGGCGGTACCGAGCACCAATTCAATGCTGAAGTCGATTTCACGTCTCGGAGGGAATCCAGGAATATCATCTGGAAACACGTCGGGAAACTCTCGAACGATCGGAATGTCACTCAACTCCAATCGGGGCTCTTGGAAAACGTCAAGCGCATAGATCATGAATCCAGCATTATCCAGCGATATCAGGCTAAACATCTCCATGGCGGACACCAGTGGAATATTCGAGCACGAATCAGCACCGTAGAACTCCCACTTCTCACCTGAATCAGGGCGGAATCTCACCACACCATGAAAGCAGTCAACAGTAGCCTTATATCTAGATAATACGTCCATTCCCAAGATGCAATCAAAATCTCTGAATTCCCAAAACAAATCAGAATTCGGAACACCAAAACATGCTC
>KQ997598.1:3258-16447 GCA_001598015.1 Dorcoceras hygrometricum | reverse complement strand
CAGCAGATGCATATTTCAGCAGATGCATATTCAGCAGTTGCGTTGGTTCCATAACACCAGTAGCGACTGGTTGTAGCGACTGGTTGTAGCGATTGGTTGTAGCGACTGGTTTATGTGCTAACGACATCGTTTCACTTTACCTTTGTTTAAAAGACCTCGCGACTGGATTCTTGTCTTGCGACTGATTTCTATTCGTTACGACTGGTACTGTTTATTCAGCTGGTATTAGTCTTGCGACTGATACTGTTCATCTCAGCGGGTTACTATTCATTCTTCGTTTCCTTCAACAGATAACGAGATTTCAGAATTTGATTCTCTTTTCAATTCTTAATCAGTTCAAATGAATCTTTCGACTTATCCGACAGATTCAACTAGCTAAGTTATTTAGTTTTCATCTTCGCAAGCTTTATAAGGGAATTCTTTACAGTTCCAGAATATAATTTGATAAACAAAAACCAGTAACTCGAACAAAAGAAAGAAAACAGTTTTTCACGAGAGAAAGAAAGAGCAGAACAATGTATTATGAAATGTTTTAAGTTATGACAATGAAAAGGGTCCCTAATGAAAAGGTGAGTGCGCGGCTGATGAACCGTGTGCCCTTTTAACCATGAAGGATTAGGATTACAGTTCGACGGATCTGTATACCACTTCAACCATGAGCCATAGTGCTAAGACTGATATCAAGAGTTTGATCAAACGAAATGGACAAAATGTTTAAAGCGTTGTCATAATTTTCTAGAAAATGAATGAAGAGCACAAGTGTGATTTTAATCGCAGCTCTTAAGAATGTTTAAAGAAAATGTTTTCAGAATTGACTCATGTTTTATGCTTTCATACTTGATTCAAATTTCATACTTATGTTTACGCTTGTTTATTCATAAGTGTAATTCTAGTTCAGACTCCAGTATGTATTAGTCCATGGACGATGGTATAATTTGCTTTCGTTATTCCAGAATTTTACCTGCTGGGCCTTTGGCTCACTAGTTTTCATTGAGTGCAGGTAATTCACAGTAGGAGCTGGATGGAGATGAACAAAATGGAAGGGATGTGTTTATCATGGACAACAGAGTTCTTTATTTCCTTCTGTTCCAAAGTTCATAGCTTCTTTTTGAGAACACTTTTGTATTGTACTGAATATTCTGATGTGAGTTTGTATCAAAATAGAATTTCTGAGTTTTTATGTTGTAAGGATTTCAACCAGACTTTATCACACTATGAGATGCATCATTGACATATGATATAACTGCTTTCTTCATTTCCGCACCATTGCATAAGTTATCCTAGATTTCTTATCTTCGAACGTGAGAAATTTTATTATTCTCGTTTAACCCAGATAGTTAGTAGCGATCCATTCTCCAATGTTTATAACTCTTGATTTTATTCAATTGAGCCCAAAACTTATAATTATTCCGCCAAGAAAATGAGGGTCGTTACACATATACTCCCAGTCAAAGCTACAGTAAAGTCAAACCAGCTCAGAATTTACTACTGTACCAGCTCAGGCACTTCAAACCAGCTCAGGTAGTACGCTTCTCTCAACCAGCACAACGTTCAATCTACAATGCTCAGATCAGCTCGGACCTCTCCACTGTTCCAGCTTAGGTACACAAACACAAAAACCAGATCACTTTCCTACAGACCAACTCGGAGCATCCAGCACATCTCTAAGCTGGTTCCAGCTCGCACATACCCCATATATCCCAAACCTAATACCTCTAAGCTGGTATCCAAAAAAACAGCTCGCGGTAGAACTCAAACCCACACAACAAACAGCCCAGCTCAGGACTATTCTGTCCAACCAGCTAACACCAAAACTTTAGACCAGCTGGTAACAAAACTGATTCATATCAATCTGAATCCCCAAGCCGTAACATCTCCACTGATAAACCATCAATCATATCTAACCGTCAGTGCTAAAAATCATGATGCAAACCAACGATAATTCACAATGAAACCCGAACAGCCTGCAAAACCAGCTTGGCTACAAAACCTGGACCAGCACACAAGCCGATCACTTCCCCAATAACTTATCCAGCTGAATTATCTACTTCGGTTAAACACTAATTTGCTCTGGTTAACTCATTAATTAGCATCTGATAATTCCAATTCTCACATTCTCCCCAACTAGAAATAGATTTTGTCCTCGAGATCAAACCATAATTAAAAACCAGAAATGATCCAAACTGAAACACAACAATCCAGCATTCCTCAATGCTCACCAAGAAGACACTAACCAAGAGTGAAAAACTACTCAAGACACCAGGCAACAAGCAAAATATTACCTGGGTCAATACTACGCATATTCAAACAGATGAGGCCACTCCTGTCTCATATTTTCTTCAACTTCTCAGGTAGCCTCTTCTCTGTCATGCTTGTTCCATTGGACCATCACCAACAGAATAGTCTTATTTCTTAGTTGTTTCTCCTTCATATCCAGAATCTTCACTGGATATTCAACATAGCTCAAAGCTTGATCTAGCTCAACTTCATCTGTCCGTAGTACATGGGAAGGATCTGGATCATATTTCCTCATTGACACATGAAACACATCCATGCATTGATTCTAACTCAGCAGGAAATTGCAAACGATACGCCAGGGATCCAACCCTCTCAATAATCTCGAACGGTCCAATAAATCTTGGAGCTAACTTGCCCATGAGCCCAAATCTCATCATGCTCTTGAAGGGAGAAAGTTTCAGAAACACTCGATCGGCAACCTGAAATTCCAAAGGTCCACGCCTTCTGTTAGCATACCTAGCTTGACGATCTTGTGCAGCCTTCATTCTACTATTAATAAACTCAATCTGATCCTTCATATGCTGCACAAACTCAGGGATAGACAGTTGTTTCTCTCCAACTTCTTCCCAATAGATCGGTGATCTGCACTTCCTGTCGTACAAAGCTTCAAATGGGGCCATCCCGATAGTCACTTGGTAGCTGTTATTATAGGAAAACTCAACCAGGGATAGAGAATCTTGCTAGCCACCACTGAAATCCATTACAACAGCTCGAAGCATATCATATAAAGTTTGAATGGTTCTCTCGGATTGGCCATCTGTCTGAGGTTGATAAGTTGTACTCATAACCAATCTCGAACCCATTGCTGCTTGCAAACCCTTCCAAAATATGGAAATAAATCTATGATCTCTATCAGACACTATCGACACCGGCACTCCATGCAATCTAACCACATGATGAATGTATAGCCTTGACATCTTCTTCATGGAACACCTCACGTCATAGGGAATGAAGTGGGCAGACTTAGAGAGTATGTCAATCACCACTCAAATCACATCACATCCCCTGATCGAGCGAGGTAAATGGGTCACAAAATCCCTGGAAACATGCTCCAATTGCTCCACTGAGGCACTTCTAAACTCTTGTGCAATCCTCCAGGTCTCCTCCTCTTGACCTTGACCTGTTGGCAGTTCAAGCATCGTGCTACAAACCCAGAAGTATCATCCTCATTCCTTCCCACCAATAGTGAGACTTCAAAGAATGGTACATCTTCTTTCACGCGGATGTACACTGTAAAGACTACACTGGGCCTTGTTCATGATATTTTCTTTCAGGTCTATCAGATTTGGAACCACTAGTCTACCACGAAATCTCAGACATCCATCAGAGACAACAGTAAAATCATCCGACTGACCATTCTGGGCCTGTATCCTCAGCTCATGGATGTAGGGGTCAGTCCTCTGTGCTGCTCTAATGTCTGCTATCAGCTGTGGTTCAACCTAAAAAGAAAAACTACGAAGTACTTATCATCCGGCTGAAAACGCCATCCTTAAGTCCCTAGATGCTCATGGACTTTTGAGATACTCAAAGATGTTAGCATCACAGGCTAGGATTTCCTACTCAAGGCATCGGCCACTAAGTTCATCCGCCCAGGCTGATAATTACACAGTCAAAATCCTTGAGAAACTCCATCCACCGACGCTGCCTCATGTTTAAATCAGACTTAGTGAAGATTTAATTCAAGCTCTTGTGGTCGGTGTACACCACAAACTGCTCACCATATAGGTAGTGACGCCAAATCTTCGAAACAAAAGACAATGGCTACCAACTCCAAATCATGAATGGGGTACTGGTCTAATGGGGTTTCAGCTGTCGACACGCGTAAGCTATCACTCGTCCGTTCTGCATCAACACGCATAAACCACTAAGAGAAGAATCGGAGCATACCACAAAACCTCCAGAACCCGAAGGTAAAGCCAACACAGGAGCAGTAGTCAACTTCTCCTTGAGCAATTGAAAACTTGAATCACACTCGTCTGTCCACATAAATCTCCTATCCTTGTAGGTCAACTGCGTTATCGGCCTGGATATGGAAGAAACTCCCTCGATGAAACGTCTGTAGTAGCCAGCCAAACCCAAGAAACTACGGATCTCTCGTGTCATAAGAAAACCAGGAATCGCATCCGGAAAAACATCTAGGAACTCTCGGACAATCGGAATATCACTCAATTCCAATCGCGATTCTTGGGCCACATCCAGGGCAGAACTGATGAACCCTGCGTTCTCAAGCGGCAACAGGATAAACATCTCCATGGCTGACACAAGTGGAATCTTAGACCGTGAATATACATCGTAGAAATCCCACTTTTCACCAAATTCAGGCCTAACCTCACCACTCCATGGAAACAATCGACAGTAGCCCTGTAACTGGACAACACGTCCATCCCCAAGATACGATTAAAGTCTCTAATCTCCAAAGCAATCAAATTTTTCACCAGCGGATTCTGATCAAATCTGATCACGCAATCAAACACCACCTCACGAGACAAGAATTTCACACCAACAGGAGTAGAAATACATACAACATCACACAGTGGGGTAAAACTCAACCCACACTCATATACAAATAGATCAGATATGAAGGAGTGTGATGCTCCAGTATCAAACAAAAATTTGACAGTAAAATCAAGATAGAGAAAGTACCTGCTATAACTCCTCTAGGCATATCATCAGCTTGCTCTCGAGTCATGACATTCACCTGAGCTTGCTGAGGTCCCGAAAACTGAGGTCTAGAAGGTCCTCCAAACCTAGATGCTTCTCGTGGTTGGAATCCTGCTCGCTGGGACGGGGCATGAGGTTGGGCCTCTGCGAAGAACCACCAGCCGAACCTTACTGCGACAAATTAGAGGGTTGTCCCTTCTAAGGACACACTCTAGAAAAATGTCCAGGTTGCCCGCACTTATGACAAAAACCTCAAACTCCACGGAACTGAGAAGTCAAATGCCTACCTCCACGCTGACCACACGTCACCTATCCAGAACCACTACCACCAGAGCTAACAGAACCGGAAGAACACAAATTCGACCGTCACTTAAACTGCTTCCCTTGAGGCTTGAACCTCTGGCGATTAGATTGCTGCAACATCTGAGGAGGTTGGAACGCATACATCCTTTCAGGTGCGGGATGGAAACCTCGTCCAGCTACCGACTGAACCTGAATCTGTGCATCCACAAGACTCTCCTCAATGTCAACTGCCTTATCCACGACATCATCATAAGTCGACGGAGAACCAGCCAACACCAACTGAAACAAATCTAGTCTCAAACCTTTCAAGAACTTGTTCCGCTTCGTCCTCTCCTTGTTAGCAACGTGAGGGACATGCGCAAGAATGGAGGAAAATTTTCTAACATACTAAGCGACCTTCAGATTTCCTTGCTTCAGATTATCAAACTCTCTCTCTCGGTTATTGTAATACGACTCTGGGGTATACTCCCGGCAAAAAGCAGCACAGAAGCTCTCCCAAGTGACCACAACTCCGGTCTCTCTCATGACCCTGGAAGTACCCTTACACCAGCGTTGAGCATGCTCCCTCAACTGCAAAATAGCCAACTTCAGTCTCTTCTCCTCATAATACTACACAGTATCAAACAACTCTTCCATGTGTTCCAACCAGCCTTCAGCCATCAAACCACCATCGGTGCAGTAAATGTAGGGGGATTCATCCTCTGGAACTAGCCAACACTAGTTACATTTCACCAATCTGTCTAGTCACATTTTCAACCCCATCCTCGATCTGTCCAGCTCGACGATGCAAAGGCACACTCTGTTGAGCGACATCCTCGTCGCTCTCCGGGGCTCTAGACTCCCCTAATACCTATCTCACAACTCTACCTCTTATTCTCGGCGGCATCTAACCAAGAATCAGAAGGTAAACACATAGGCAGATAAAGAAATTGTTAGGATCGAAAAACCGAGGTTGTTCATGAGCCTTCCAAAACTCACGTAGGCTCTCACACGCCCAAGTACCAACCCCCAGTTACTTGCATTTTGAAAAATTTTCAACTGTTTGAAAAACAGCACGCAACAGATAATCGGATCGTGTAACCAGCTTAGCGCTAAACTAGCATAGTGCAATACTGATTCCAACTGGTAGTTTTACTAGCTCAATGAACGAGCGTGCTATCTGTTTATACATGTTCTTAAGCTGCAGTAGCTTAATGTTCTTGAATTAAAGTGCACCGAGTTACAGATTAAGTAATGAAATAAATCATGCGGAAATAACTCAATCTGAACTCTTATCTTCGAAAGCTCATTAAGGAAGTTTTAAACAAGACAAACAAACATGCAATGCGTATGTATGAATGCGGAAAGCAGTAAAGGAAATACGCCGAGGTTTGTTTATGGAAATTTGGAGCAAACTCTCCTACGTCTCCCCTTCTTCCACAACCGGGAAGGATTCCACTAGAAGACTTTGATTGCAGTGTCCTTACGCTACAACCCACTCTGACGGACCGCAGCCGCAAGAACTCCTAGCCACACCACTGCACACTAAGTCCGCAAGCTGTGTCTAACTTCACTTCTATACTACCTCAGTGAGAAAGACGACACTTCTTTACTGTCTCAGTGCGAAAGACTACACACACTTCTTTAACGTCTCAGTGCGAAAGACAATTAGACTTGTTTAACGTCTCTGTACAAAGACTACAGTGGAGAGTATTTGATTATGATTCACTCAGCTAATTAATCAGCTCTCTCAAATATGTGAGTGAATCGTGTGTGAGAATTTACAGTGTACGCTCAATCTCAAATGTATTCTCACACATTGGGAAGTGCTCCTCTCCGAGCTGGTATTCATTGTCTCCCAGGTTGTGCTTCATCTTGTTAGTGCGTTCCGGAGTTGCACAACCCTCTCTCTCTGTTTTTGTGCACATGCTTTCAATCTGTGCTTTGCGCCTGATATATAAAGCCTCATTTTCAGATTTTTCCGTTGGACACAAAGTTTTAGTCGTTCTGAAAAGTCTTCTGACATGTTTGTACTTTGTGTCCTTTGGCTTTTAATGCGTTGCAGGATTTATTTGACTTGAACTCTTTTCATTGGCGCTTCTACAGCCTTTGCTAACTTCGAGCTCTTTTTGCTTGTACCTGATGTGGACATGTCAGAACGAATCAGTTTGAACCAATAAATTTGGTCTTCGTTTGTTTGTGTTCAAACTGCTTTGTTTGTTTGAGCTGGTTTGTCCAGATCCGCTTTCTCAGCTGGTGTCTTCCCAGCTGGTTGCTCTTGATTCGCTGTCGAGCTGCTCTGCTTCTGCGCCTCTTTTTGTCTGCAGCTGAGCTCGTTTAACCCAAGCAGATCATTTCTCTAAGCTGGTTGCTTCTTCGAGCTTGATTCCCAGCTTTTCTCCATTCCCAACTGGTTTCTCTGCTCCGAGCTGGTCTCTTTAGTTCAAGTTGGTTTGTCCTTAACCAGCTGGGCTCTATTCTTCTCGTCGAGAGCCCCAGTGTTACTTTCTTGTCCGCTTGATCCATTCAGACACCTCATCCAAACAATCAGCAAGCACACTGTTATAATAATCAATCTCGATTCATATAATGAATTGATTATTGTGCACTGCACTTGTACTCTGCACTTGATCTGCGCTTGAGCCGTTCTGCACTTCGACATTCTGCAATTGTACTCTGCTCTTCAAAATATTCTGCGCTTGATTTTCGTGCTGCTCCTGCTCCAAACTGGTGAACCAGCTTGGTGTTCCCTGCATTCTGGAAGTAAACTATTGTACCAGCTTGGGCGTCCCCTTACTGTTCCAGCTAGATATCTTCGACCAGTCCAGCTCAGGCGTCCCCTCACTGTTCTAGTTTGGATATCTTCACGTCTACTCCAGTCTTAGCAAGCTGCGCATGTCACGTAGAGCATTGGTACAATAGTAGCAGATTTTGTGTGAATCAAAACTTAGATTTTTTTCTGTAAACAGATCCAACAGAAATCACAGATATCATAGAAATAACAGAGTTAGTCATGAACAGAAATTCAAAGTCCATGCCTAAACTCAAGTGTGATAGAAAAGAATCGAACTTATCCCAGTTTAAGCTTTGATACCAAAATTTCAGGCCCGGTGCTCTAAATTAGAGATTAACTCAATTAATCGCAATCACGCGGAAGCATAAATTATGGGTTAAAAATTTTCTTTATGGCCTGAACTGAAACTATAAGTAAAAGTACATTCATACTCAAAGTATAGACTTTAACTCAGAAATCCACACAACCATAGCAGAAACAGAAATGTATACAAGTAGCTCAACTGATACAAATCTTAAGTATAGTATTCACGCAGGGCATCCCCTGGGAACCTATCTCAGTACATAATACATAACTGGGACTCAAAACGGGGCTCTACCAGCCGACACACCACTCGGTCTAGCTGGATTACCTGAAGAAACTGCAAAGGCCAAACACAGGACCAAAGCATCCCCAAAAAGGGAAATAAAACCAGGTCAAACCTCAGTACGAAGAGCACTCAAATAACAACAATGATATAAGGCATGTAATATCTCAAGTCGTGCAATGCATGAAAGGTTACCATGAATCATCGGTAATCAAAGCACAGCGACTCAGCTGGACAATCAAATCTCAACAAATCATTGGAATCCAAATCACAACGACTCAGTTGGCAATCACGACTCATTAAAAGCACTAAATTATCAGGCACGACAAATTAGTCGGCCAATCACGACTCAGTGATTAATCGGTTCACAAAGGCAACAAGCTCAATATTTTATGCATGAATGCAAGACAAAATCATGCTCACAATCAATGCATAGAAATCAAACATAAGCAAACCAGGTAGTCATCCAGAACAGCACGACTAAGAAAACTCAGCTTACGGCCAGCACGCAATCAGACAACAGTCAGTTTACATGGAAATATTCTCATGCTTATTTCAAAGATGTTAAAACAATCTCAATACGTACCTTTCGCAGATCTTGGTACAATACCTCATCTCACAGCTTAATGGCATAACACACGTCTCAGCTATTCTCAAGTCTATGCCGAAAAAAAAACGCAAAAACCAAAAGGGATGATCTAATCTGCCAAGATACTAAGAAAATCAGCTCTACTCAAGATTAAGCAGCTCGTAGCCTAAAACCTTGCAGTTCAAATCAACTACGTCTGGACAACAGAGAACTACTCAGCTCGAAATGCTAGGCTAGGAACAGAAACTAGCACTAGCAGAACACGGTTACTTGAACTAGAGCTTAAATTTGTCGGAAAATCTCAAGAACCAGCTCACACAGTTCCTCAGCTATTATCTCTATCCAGCCTTCTTCCGACTCCAAATTGGTACAAGAAAATTGGTCTCAAAGAAAGGTTTTCAAACTAGGTACCCTCACTCAAATCTGACCAGAAAATCTCAGGCAATCAAAGGAAAAAATTATCGGGTTAATAGTAGCAACGAGGATTTGAAGATATAAGCGTCAGGATACTCACGGGAGAAGATAAGATATGTGTGTTGTAAAATTACTAAGTGTTGGTCAACACTTATACATATACTCTCAGTCAAAGTTACAGTAAATTCAAACCAGCTCAGACTTTACTACTGTACCAGCTCAGGCACTTCAAACTAGCACAAGGAGTACGCTGCTCTCAACCAGCACATCGTTCAGCTGACCAGCTCAGGTACTTCAAGCAATACACATCCAGCTTGGATCACTTACACAAACCCGATCTGGTATACAATGCTCAGATCAGCTCGGACCTCTCCACTGTTCCAGCTTAGGTACACAAACACAAAAACCAGATCGCATTCATACAGACCAACTCGAAGCATCCAACACATCTATAAGTTGGGTCCAACCTAGCCGTCAGTGCTAAAAATCATGATTCAAACCAACGATAATTCGCACTGAAACCGGAACAGCCTGCAAAACCAGCTTAGCTACGAAACCTGGACTAGCTTGGATCTGATACCAAAAGAGATGCAGGATCATAAAAAGAAAATATAAACATAATAAATAAACAGAATGATAAAACTTAATATATTGATTAATTGAAAAGATTTAAAAGCTTACAGTTGAAATGCGCGGATGATAGCAGATACAAACTCGGATATGTGTACTATGTTCTAAATTCGCTCTCCATTTGTTTGTATAATACAATGCTTATACAAAAATACATTTGAAATTGTTTCCGGGAATCTTTATGTCTTTGTCTTCTTTCTCTTTCTTTTTTTTTTGAGTGTCTTTGTCGGCCAGTTGATTTATTTATTTGTGGTTGATCTGTCGTCTTTTGATAGTGGAGCACTTGTCTTATTTTGATAATGGTATTCTTTGTGGATGGACTGTCTATCTCGTCTTTTGATAGTGGATCACTTGTCTTCTTTTGATAATGATATTCTTCACGCGGCTTTGAAAGATGTTGTCGGCAGGAATCTTCTTTGGAGTTGGTTTGAAATTACTGGAATGATGTGGACGGAGCACTTGAACGTGAGAGATGCTGTCGGCCACCTGGAGAAAATTGATTTGACAATATTTTTGAAATTTTATACCCTTTTTTTTACTAGAAATCAAAAGGATCTTGAGTTGCGGGTCCTCCCACAGGGTCAGAAGAGACCGACTCTTCATATTTTGTGGATTTTGTGGAAGTATGAGTGAGGAATTCAAAAAGTTTAGATTGGAAGTCTGGATTATTTTTAATGCTTCGAAGAAATCAGTCGGAGCAGGGTTTGGATTTTCTTGAGGCTTTGGTGTTTGAGGCTTCTTTGAGGAGGATGGGGACGGAAATCTGGGGACATGAGATTCTTCTTTTGAGTATTTGATTTTTTGGCCAGTTGATAAGAAATGCTGGACTGCTTCTTTGGAACAAATATGAGTTTGAAATTTTCCCCACCATTTGATGCGGTGAGAACGAATAAGGGAGACTGGAACGGGATCAGAAAGAATCTTTTGGAAATTGAAATACCATGCAAAAATCCATGGAACTTTGAATTCGGAATGAAACATGAGAGGCTTTTGAAAATTGTTGTAACAAGAAGAGTCAGAAAAGAATTCCAAGCCTTGTTTAACAGTTGGAGGTAGGATAGAGGATTCGGAACCCATTTTCTTCCACCATTCGTAGACACAAATGGGGAAGTTAGAGTCACAACCAGAATTAAATGTGATGAACCAGTAATGGGAGAAAGGATGGGTGTAGAACGTCCGATACCAAGCATTCCTGTAGTCAGTGAAATGGAATTCTGGAGGGTTGAAGCGGACTGAAAATTGTTTCGTTTGGAATAAACCTCCCCACTGGGTAGAAGTGAGGATCTGTATGATAATACATTTGAAAAAATAATTTCATTTTTCTCATTTCTTTTGTGAACTGTCTCGGCGAGTCGACCAAGATGAGTTCATAAAACTTTTGAGTTTTCAAAGGGTTGTCCGTGTCCAGAAGATGATCGGGGCTGAATCTTTTGCGGAGGTAGTATTGCTTTTTATATCTTGAGGAATCTCAGTGAAAGGGACAAAGCCCAAATCTTCTTTCCAAGCTTTGGTAAAGTATTTGAATTCTTCTTTAGACTGAGTGGTAAGGTCATTTGAGGTAGGTGGGATTTGAGATGATGATGATGTGAGGACAGATTTGTAAGGGAGTTATGGAAGGTTGTTGAGTGGGCTATATCTATTCTAATTTGAAGTGAGTGGTGGAAAAGGACCTATAGGTCTTTGAGAAGTTGTTTTTGAGGGGTGTTGGGTTGAAGTTGGATCAATTGTTTTGAGGGGTTTGGAGGCATTTCATAGTCCTTTGGAGTTTGAAGCTTCTGCATGAAATGATCCATCTGTAATAACATTTTGTTTACCTTGTAAAAATTCTCTTGTAAGGAAGTCTGGAAGAAAATTATTTTCCCCTTGTATAAATTCGATTTCAAAATAAAAAACAGAAAGGATGACTTGCTATCATGCAAAAATTTGTTTTGAAACAATATTTTGAACATCTTTCAAAATTACTTCCTTAGTAGATTTACAATCTACTCGTAATAAAAAAAATGTATTGAAAAGGTCATCTTGAAATTTTGAAATGCATAAAACAATGGATAAAATTTCTTTCTTTATAGTAGAATAATTGTTTGAGGTTCAAGCCAAAGACCGGAATGAAACTTAACTAATTGTTCTCGACTGTCATATCTTTGTTTGAGAATACCTCCATAACCTATGTTAGAGGCATATGTCTCTACGATCATGAAAGCTGTTGGGTGTGGTATTCCTAAACAAGGAAGGGTTTTGATTTTAGTTTTATCTTGGACTATACTGGTATGAACATCAGACCAAGAGGGCAGGTTTTTTTTGTAATCTTTCGTATAATGGTTGACAACTCTGACGGAGGTTAGGGAAAAAATAAGTTATATAATTGAGACATCCTAAAATCTTTGTAATTGGTTTTTGTCTTTAATTTGATCTGAGAATTTTTCAGAAAAAGAAATGACTCAATGAATTGGTTTGATTGAGCCTTTTGAGATTTCATGTCCTAGAAATTGTACGGAGTTCTGGAATAATTTAATTTTCTTTTGAGATTATACTAACACGTTATGTTTAATAATTTGGAGGAAATGTTGTAGATGTTTGAAATGTTGGTTGATATCTTCGGAAAAAATGAGGATATCATCAATATATACCATACTGAAGGAGTTGTGGGGATTGAAAATGTGATGGTCCCAGAAATAGGATCACTAAGTAAATAGGAGTTCAGAAGGGGGGGGGTTGAATGAACTCCTTCGATTTTTCTATTTCAAAACTCTTTTAAAATGTTTTGCGAGCTTCTTTCTTAACTTAAGTCCGAGTTACCAGACTTAAGAATATCTCAGTTATGAGCAAACTTTTCAGCCAACAATATTTGTGCGGAAAAAGGCCGATTGGTTTGTGAACAGTAAATAAACACAAATAATATAATCGTGCGTAATGTAAAAGATAGAGATCAGGATTT
>KQ997597.1:23104-48796 GCA_001598015.1 Dorcoceras hygrometricum | reverse complement strand
TTTATGTTGATGACATTCTACTCATTGGGAATGATGTAGGAATGCTGCAGTCAACTAAAGTATTGTTGTCTAGTAGATTTTCGATGAAGGACATGGGTGAAGCATCCTATATTCTTGGAATACAGATCTATCGGGATATATCCAAATGGATGCTCGGACTCACCCAAGCCACCTACATCGATACCATACTTAAGAGTTTCTCTATGGAAGAGTCCAAGAGAGGACACCCACCTATGAGCCACGGGGTCACTCTATCTAAGTCTATGTGTCCGAAGACTGATGAGAAGATAGAGAGTATGACACGTGTGCCATATGCCTCGGCAATAGGTAGTAATATGTATGGCATGATCTCAACTAGACAGGATGTTGCATATGCTCTGAGTGTCACGAGCCGCTACCAGGCCAACCCCGGCCAATTGCATTGAAAGGCCGTGAAAGATATTCTTAAGTACTTACGAAGGACTAAGAGTACGTTCATGGTCTATGGGGGTGGTGATCTGAAATTGGAAGGCTACACTGATTCTAGCTTCCAATGTGACGTGGATGATTCGAAGTCAACCTCTGGATTTGTATTCATTCTCAATGGTGGTGCTGTCTCTTGGAAGAGTTCCAAGAAAGACACCATCGCGGATTCTACCACTGAGGCTGAGTACATCGCAGCATCAGCTGCTGCTAAGAAGGCGGTTTGGATAAGGAATTTCGTCCAAGAGTTGGGCGTCATTCCTGATGGAGTTGGTCCAGTCCCGGTGTACTGCGACAACCCGGGTGCCGTTGCGCAAGCAAAGGAGCCTAGGTCTCACCAAAGATCCAAACATATACTGAGGAAATACCACATAATCCGGGATATTGTGGCTAGAGGTGACATAGCAGTTGAGAGAGTCGCCTCTGCGGACAACATTGCTGATCCACTTACGAAGCCCTTGCCAGAACCGTTGTTTGAAAAACATCACGAAACAATGGGACTGCGTCTGATGAGTAGTTGGCTATAGGGCAAGTGGGAGATTGTTAGAGTAGATGCCCAACTATCCAACTTGTGGCGTGTGGGTTTTATAGACTCTTGTATATGACAATCTTATTTATGAAATACGCATTTATTTTTGACATTCTTTATTTTCATTATGTTATAATGTTAACAATTATGTTGGATAAAGACCTAGAATGCACCATAGTGTATGTTAGATGTGATAGTGGATATGATGGCTATCATGAAACACATCTAATAGTCACTGTGTATTCTGAATTCGTTCCTAGTCGATTGGGCCGTCAAAATGAGGATAAGGCCGCCCGAGCTTGAGACTAGAATCTGCGATGTGAAGTACCATGTTTCATTGGTAGGGAACATTGTGATGTTCTGAGCATGCAGATGGATAGTCACCTGGTGATCTATCGAACTACCCTCGTTCGAACTTTCCAAGTGGTTACCATTTGTCGAGTGGATAAGTCCGAGTTCTTGGTTGTACTGATTAGTCCTCACTACGAAACGTCATTGAGACTCTACATGATAGGCGCCTCACTTTGACCCGTTTGCCGACTCACTTGGGGTCGTTAGGCGGCGGGATTGGGTGAGGTCCCGATGCATGTAGGAGTCGATGCTTCGTTGTCGAGGATTCACCGCTCGCTTTCATGCGTGGATATCCTATGCTATCTGAGGGGATAATAGTGTATAAATCTCTTGCCAGAGTACTGGATGTGTTTTAGGTAAATGGGTTTACCTAGTTACACTCGCGATGTCACTATTCGATCTCCAAGATGTTTGCATAGCTATCGGATATTTAGCGACTCTCGATTTACCAATGGTCGTTGATCTGATCGGGATATATGTGTTGAAAGGACCGTACAGTACGCTAACCACGACCAACTGGTTCTTGCAGGCACTATCAGTGATACCTAGGGGATCATGGGGCGATGTTGCTAGGCGCTTTACCATGATCAGATGGGCAAGTCCGAAATTGTGATTTCGGAGTCACAATGGTTGTGGGCCCACGGCTAGCTGTATCCCTGAACCATTGAGGGTCACACAAGTACTGGATTCATGATTCCCGCACGGAAACTGAGCTCAACGTGTTGAGCATAGGAGGAGGAATTTAGGGAGTGCGACTTCCTAAAAGTCAACAGGGGTCAAATTGCGATTTCCCAAAGTTGAGGGGCTAAATTGTAATTTTGGACTAGGTGGTCTGAAAAATTGTTTTTGCATCATAATATTCAGTTTTGGAAACTGAGTCGATCGGTCCGATCTGATCGTTGATCGGAATTGTGATGAAGCCACGGTGGTACGGTTGAAACGAATGTTCACATGGACCTCGACCCGCCCCAGGCCCATTGGACTAGTTGAAGCCCATCATTGGTCTACTTATGCTAGACCTAGGGCTACACATCAAACATTACATCACACAACCCTAGCTCCCATATAGGCGCCGCCCCCTCCTCCCTCTCTCGGCCGACCACCGTGCGCCGCCCACGCGCCGCCACGCTCCGCCGTCCGCCGCCTCTTGCCGTGATCGGACTTGTTCCGATCAGCTTTTCGAGGAGTTTCCGTCCGTGCCAAATTCGTCAGGCCTTCTAGTGCAGGCTGACAAAGGAATCGTATTTCCGATCGTGGACCTGATTAGACGATCTACCGCCGCCTACCTTTTGAAGTGCCGGTTTCCCTGTGAAACTGGTCAGAGCCAGGCGCCTAGACACCAGCAAGGTAACAATCGATAAATGCCCTATGAATGGTTTATTGATTAGTTTTAATGTATTGAACGTATCTCGGGGCAAAACTTTTAACTTCCGCTGCGCCTCTGGGAAACGGGATCCGGATCCGCCATTGTCGCCAACAAAATAATCATGATCTTTCAGCTTATGGAGGTACGATTGAGATAGATCAGTAGGTGCAAGATGATCTAAGGTGTTGTGCTAAGCTAATAGAGGAAACTGCTTCGGGTTGCAGTTTACATCAGCACCGGTGTGAGCTATTCTGTTGTTCTGTGCTGATCTTAGAGGTGTAAGCTGATTGGTGTTTTCTGGAGAATTGTTTCAGTTTGGAGTGCGCTGGATGTAGAGAAAGAGAGGTTCAGCTTAGAATCTTGATATGTAGTTATTGAGCTGATTGTGTTGGACCAGATCTGGTGCAAGCTGAAAGATAGCCCTATTGTGTTTAGCCGTGCTGGGCACATGAGCTGAGCTGATACTGCTGTAGCATGAACCAGTCCAGTGCAGCACTGAGCTGATAGTAGTTTAGGAAGTAGACGTAAGCTGGAAGTAGCTTTGGGAGTTACGCAGCGTCGCAAGCTGAGTTAGCCCTTGAGAGCTGGGTTGACCATCGTGAGCTGGTATGAGTACGTACCCTAAGACATGGGTGCGTGAGCTGATCTGAAAGCTTCATGGCATTGTTGAGACAACAAAAGATGAATAGAACATCACAAGCTGACCTGAGTGATGGGTACTGAGTTGAGTCCTCTAAGCGGATCTACATACTACTAGCTGAGAAGAGAGTACGCGATCTTAGCTAGATGGTATGCGATGGCCTGAGAGCTGTGAGCTGTTGTGGAGTTGTGTGGCCTGATCTGATCGGCGTATGTTGAGCTGGGCGGCGTAAGCTAAGCTTTTGTAGCGATTACTGTTCTGGAGATCGTAAGTTGAGCTGAATGCTCTATGCTGATCTAAGATCACGGGCTGTTCCAAGTTTATGTGCTGTGATCTCACAGTATCACGGTCTGTTTGGCTGTCATAAGCTGGATAGAGCATCCTGAACTGATTGATAGGGTGTGATCTGACCTGAGGTTGCGCAAGCTGTTTGGTGGTACTGTGCGTTTTAGCCCGTGCTGAGCTCGTTTGATCTGATTTTTCTTGGTGCAAGTTTTAGTGTAGCAGCTCTGGGCTGTTATCAGCTTGAGTAAGAGATGTAACCTGGATCTAGTTGGGGACGTGCCTTGTGTCCTGAGCTGAGTAGACAGATCACGGGTGGTCCGAGATGCTGGTAAAACCAGTCTAGGCGAAAGCTGATAGTGTAGAACAGCTTTGAGTAAGGCTGTTGATAGCTTTCGGATCAGTGGTGAGAAGATAGGATGATCATACTAGCCGTAGAGAGCGTGATCTGATATGATGGTGTGATCTGTACTACTGTGCATGGATCAAGCTGTTTGTGCAGTCAGACTTGGGTGAGAGTTGATCTTCACTCCTGTGCTGGATAGCGGGTGATCTGTATGCGTGAGAGTTGAGTGTGATTCGTAAGCTGAATCGTACGTGAGAGCTGAACAGCATGCGAAATCTGAACAAATGAGAGTTGAGCTATTGGGAGCGAGAGCTGGTTTGAATGCACAGGCTGAGCTGCATTGCCTAGGCTAAATACAATTTTGATGTCCAAGCTGGTCTGTTATCACTGTAGCCATTATTTGAGGAGCTGTAGTATATATACCCTCTCGTTGACTAACACTTAGTCATTTTACACCACACATTCTCTTATCCTCTCCGGTGAGCCGACAGATATTTTCCAAACCCTTGTCGTCACTATTCACCCGACCAAGTATTTTCCCGATCGCCGGATCTCGGTGGACCAGTTTTGAGAGAGGTATTGCATTTGGAAACCTCTCTTCAAGCTCGACATTTTTGTACCAATATGGAATCGAGAGGAGGCCGGACTGAGGAAATCGGGAGAAGCTGCGTGAGCCGTATTTCGTGATTTCCGACCTAGTTGAGCTTTGTTTCAGATAACAGAGGTTTTGGGTGTTATTTTCGACCCTTGATAGTTAGATTTCGAGATGGGTTTTTTATTTAGGTCATGATTTTAGGCTTGCAGACTTATGAAGCTTCGGCAGTGAACTGTGTGAGCTTTAAATCAAGCTGATTTCTTAGATATCTTGGCATATTGTACCTTTATTGTGGTTTTGCTGTGAGCTGCTGGCCCTGAGCTTTTGGCTGAAACCTAAGCGGAGCAGTGAGTGCGTTTTGATTTCAGCTGTGACCTGTGCTGAGGTATTGTGGTAAGATCTGCTCAAGGTACGAATCTGAGCTTGCATTTACAGCTTTGAGATAGGATGGGAACGTATTGTGGCTGTGTGCTGAGCTGTCGTTGCATAGTTGTGCTTGTGTTGTGTCATCGTAATGATTTTCTGTGTTTACTATCGTGATTGTGGCTGTGATTTGTGTTGCTAATCCTTGTATTGCATGATTGTGTCTGAGCTATTTTGTTTCATGCATGCGTGATTTTGGAGATGTATGTATATGATGTGTTGTTGTTTACTGCAAACTGTCAGTTTTGCATGCACGCAGTTCATATTGAGCCCCTCCCTTGTCATCCGCATGCTATTGTTGATCTGTGAGTACCAGGATGCATTCTGTTGAGATGCATGAGGCCGAGAAGGTAGCAGCTGCGTATCTCTTCTCCCTGATTTGGTTTGTTTGCCGCTATGAGACGAGTGGGTGGCTCCCACGCTCTCATGAGCTTGGGGCACCAGCAGATTGAGTTGTTGTTGTGCTTCTGGTATTGTGTATGAGCCGAGTGGGTAGCTCCCATGCACTCACATGCGTTGTGGCTACTGTGTTGTTGATTCCAGCAGAGTTGTTGTGCCTTGAGCTCCGATGATTGGTTGTACCCATTCATGCATTGCACGACATGATATGTTGCATGTCTTATTTGATAGCTGTTGTTGATTGCTCTTCGTTCTGAGTTTTGACCTCGTTTGTTTTTCCTTGGGGCTACTTTGGCCGTGTGTTTGGTCATTGCGGGTTTTTCAGGTAGATCAGCTGGTCCGAGAGATGAGTTAGCTGGGGCTCCGTGGAGCCTCGTGGGTGTTGAGTGTCCCAGTTATATATATGCTGTATCGAGTCATTGCCAGTGGATGTCCTTTGTCGTTGTGTATTATTGATTCTATATGGGATTGTATGCATATATAAATACTTTCTGTTTGATGTTTATTACAGTGGACTTTTGAATCAAAGTCCATATTTTGAGTTTGCGGGTATTTTGAAGTTGTATTTTTAGTTCAGGCCAAAAAAAAAGAAAACTTTTAACCATTATTTAAGCTTTCGTATTTTTGCGTCAATTGTGTGCTTATTCATTGAGTTATGAGCACAGGGCCTGACATATCGCTTGATCAAGCTCATCTGATATCAGGTCTATGACGAACTATCGCCCATTATCATTCATGTTTGGAGGGACACCCTAGTCCGTCGACCGACATCCAAACTCCTATAATTTGCGGGACAGCCCGATCCGTTGATCGACATCAACCCTCCTGTAAGCTGATCATCTGATATCTTTGCCATAATTCACTTTAAACTAAAATTTATGATATATGACAGGGAAAATTCTGTGATTCCTCATTCGTCGCCTTACCATATCTCATTAAAACATTTTCTCTGCTTAAACTTTCTTTAAACTGTTTTTCTCTGTTCTGAATAAGATCTCATACATATATGGTTTGCTATCTTAAAACTCATTGATGTTCGAAAGCTACTGGGAGATCGGAGTTCAATCGAAGAAGAAAACCTGAATCAGCTCAGGCTAAAGAAACGAATAACAAATATCATAACTCTAAACTGAAGAACTATCTCTTGAAATTGCGTACAACTTCGAACAGATTAGAGTTATACTTTCGAATAAAGGACTAAAAGAAATAAAAATTAAACTTTATATTATAGTATCGTCCAGAGTGGGCCTAAGCTGAAACTGCTCAGCTTAGAGTATCAAACAGATCGCGAGCGTAAAACAGCTCGGAATAAAAAACTTAGATCTTGGATGTTTGGTCAACTCATATTAGGAAAAGTCATCACAACTTAAACAAGCAGACTGGATTACAATGGTCAAACAATGTCAAATCAGCTTAGGGTAATTTGACCGGATTGTGAGCTTAGAGCAGCTCAGAGGGGAAAACAGATCACCCGCTTGAAACAGCTTGGAAGAAGGAAAATAGATCAATCTCTTGGAACATCTAGAAAAATTAAATAAAATAAACAGTCAGCTCGGCTTAGAATAAAGAAGTCAGATCGCAGGTACAAATCAGCTCGAGGAAATATCAGATTACAAGTGTAAACCGGAATAGTTCTCAAATCAAACTACGAACTGGAATCATCAAACTAATCATCACAGATTATAGTAACAACGGTGTACGGAAATATCTTGGAGAAGTTCGAATAGATTAGTCAAACTTATCAGCCCAGAACAGTGTTTAACTAGACCAGCTTTGCCTATCAGCTCAAAACGTCATCTTAACCATCCAACACGAGTACTGAAAACAGCTTGGAGATTCTCGAACTGATTAGCTAAGATTATCAGATCATAACATAGTTCTAACTAGTCTAGTTTGTCTATCATCTCAGAACATCATCCTTAACCATCCAGCACGAGTACTGAAACCTCTTGGAGAAGTTCAAACATATTAGCTAAGCTTATCAAATCAGAACAGATTCTAACTAGACTAGCTTTTCTTATCAACTCAGAACCTCATCCTTAGCCATCCAGCACGACATAATCACTGGAAACGCTCAGAGAAACTTTAGTATGAAGCTACTTTCGTACATCCCAGAATTTTCAAGAAGAAACTGTCTCAAACTTTAGTAAAAAACTTTTGACAACTTTTCTAAAACAAAACTCCAACAAATCAATACTTCATCGAGAACTCATCTCTGCATTTGAAAAACTTCAAAACCCTTTTCAAAACTTTAAAAACTCACACAAACAAGCAAGTAGGAAATCAATATGTTTTCCAAAAGTGCAGCAAGAAATAGAGTTTACTTATCTCAAAGCTGAACGACAGTTTTCACAGAATATCTCCGGCTTTGAATCTCCCCTAGGCACGATCAAAAGCTTTAGAAAACTTTAAAGAAAATCTTTTGTTGGTTTGTTGTTTAGAGGAGCCCTCCGCTATATTAAATGAGCTCCAATAATGAAAATAGTGTAGTTGGTAAAAAGTATTTACACAAGGCATGGGCTCCTACCAACCGCAATTATTTTGTTGAAAATATTTTTAAAAAACAAAATAGAAACCCGAACCTTGCTTGGGTTTTGCTTTGGGAAATACTTGCGAAGCAGGTTCCTGGTCTAATCTGAAATTCAGCTCAGACGAAAGCTGAATTACTGAATTGCAGCTGGTACAGAAATTATAAAATTAAACCCTTCAAAATTTGGATTTATCATTGTGGCTTTACAGATTTCTGAGCGTCACAAGAACACTTCTTTCCTTTGCCTATGAGCCCCTTCTTCGCTGTGGAAGACGAGCCCATCAGGAGAATAGGTTCGTCCTTCTGATGGTCCCTCACACGATCAACATGTTGA
The DNA here is from genome assembly GCA_001598015.1 of Dorcoceras hygrometricum. Lineage (NCBI taxonomy): Eukaryota > Viridiplantae > Streptophyta > Magnoliopsida > Lamiales > Gesneriaceae > Dorcoceras > Dorcoceras hygrometricum. The sequence goes on along the minus strand of KQ997597.1, from coordinate 40,539 downwards.
CAAATTCTTCAGGACTGGCCTCCAGTATGTTCATGTTGAAATTAACCACGAAACTATTGAACGCGAGATGAAGAGAAAGAAGTAACAAATCCACAGACAAATCATGTGGAAGTTCAAGATCGAGGCTCACCAACTTCAATGAGCCCAATCATGCGTACCCCATGCTCGTGGACCGAAGTCCCATCTCGCATGTGGCTCATCATGAGCTCCTTGGTAGTAGTGTACCTTTTAGCTCGAAGGTTCTTCCCAAACAGTTCTTTGAGGTGTTGGTGAATGTCAGCAGCATCCACATATTCCTAAAACCTCCTACGTTGTTCGTTGAACACAGATGCCAACATAGAGCACTTGGTTTTGAGATCATGGTCCCACCATATCTCAAGCTTCTTCAGCTCCTGAGGGCCGATGTCAGCAAGTTCTTCTTTCGGAGAAGATTTATCTAGTACACATACTAGCTTCTCTGAGACCAGAACAATCCTGAAGTTCCGTAACCAATCAAGGTAGTTCTCTCCATTTAGTTTGTCATTATCGATAATCAATTATATTGGATTAAGTGTTGTCATGGTAAATATACTAAATTTGAAAACAGACATACATCAATGACTATCCATAATAATTTACTAAGACATAAATATGGTCATTTAATATTATAAGTCACCATCCCACTATTGTAGCAATATCACCACCCTCTAATGATATCGAGAAAGTCATTTCCTTAGTGAGTGCACAGAGTCCAATTGAGAAATAATGGCCCTGAATAATATCAGCCAACCATGATCCCCGAAAGGTAGATCCAAATTGCATCAAATGCAAAACCCCATGCATTTACCTCACGTCTACTATGGGCCCAATAATATGACGTTGATTACCATCACGTGTCAAGACGACCCATCAATGTTGAGTTGTAATGGACGGGTCGTCATAACGTCCCCAATAATATGAGTCAACGCCATGAGAGTCCCATCCAACTCACAGCAAGTGTCAATGGCTTATAAAGCTTTCTGACATACAGAGCCTCCCCAATAATATGAGACAGACCCCATATGCGGGTAGCATCGACGTGTACCCACTGTTGATGGAAGGTAGGAAATTTTAAGCAATATTTAAATTTCGTACGTGAATCCGGAAAACAGTACTTGTTTGACCCTCAATGATTCAGGGATACAGCTAGTCGTGGGCTCACAACTCCTTGCGACTAGGAAAACACATTTTCCAACTTACCCATCGGATCATGGTAAAGCTTCTAGCAACATCGCCCCATGATCCTCGAGGTATCACTGATAGTGCCTGCAAGAACCACTTGGTCATGTTAGCATACAGTACAGTCCCTTCAACTCATATACCACGACCGAATCAATGACCATTTGTAAATTGAGAATCGCTAGAGATTCGATAGCCATGCATACACCTTGGAGATAAAATAGTGACATCGCATGTGCTACTAGGTAATCTCATTTACCTAAACCTATTAATTAATGGATTTGGGTGGGTCCGATAAAGTGAAACTGGAACCATCCGGTTCTGGTTTTGGTTCCAAACCGATTCCAAGTACAGGGTCCAGAATCGAAACAGGACCGCAACCATATATTTTTTAAAAAAATGAAAAGATAAGAAAAATTTTAAAAATAATAAAAAAAACAAGGGCCAATCACCAACGGATACAATTGTAACCGTTGGTAAATTGTAGTTGCTGCAATTTAATTGCTTTTGGCCCCCCAAATTGGGGGCCAAATTGCAATTTTTATTTTTGGACCAAACAATTTGATATATTATATATATATATATATATATATATTGATGATTTCTAAACTATTTTCCACAAAATATCATTTTCTACATATCCATCTTTACTATAAAGTTCTCCCTATATTCAACAGTTAATCCAAAAAAAATTTGATGGCTTCATCTTCGAATCGTGGTGATGCCCCGCGAACGTTTTCCTACCATTCCCGAATTTGGTGAACATTTGGCTATATTCCCGACTTCGATGAACTTGAAGTCACTCACAAAGAGGAAGAGGCTATTATACTTGTTGGCGAGGAGGATAGGAATGTTCCAACACCGTCGTCCACTAGAAAAAGCAACACGATGGCGTCAATGAGCATGTTTCGAGCAAAAAGAAACAAAGTTTGGGATGACTTTGAAATTCAACCAAAACCAGGTACTAGCGATGCTATAGTTGTGTGCAAAATTTTCAAAAATATGCTTATAAAACGGGTGGTCCAGGAGGAGGTACTGGAAGTTTGAAAAAACACATGGTAAAGGTACACAAACTTGATCCTAATACTTTAAAATCACTTGGTAGAGAATATACAAAACACAAGTTAATTCTTTGACTCTCAAAAATTTTTCTATTATGAAAGAAGTTTCACATAGAGCTATAGTTAAATTCGCTATCACATGTGAACAACCTTTTTTTAATAGTCGAACAAGAAGGTTTTGTTGAATTTACTAGCACTACTCAACCTAGAATCGGAACGGTTCCAATTCCACCTGATCCAGAACAGGTTGGAACTACTCTGGAACCGAAACCATGAAACCATTAAGCATGCCTAATCTCCTCAAATAGTTAAATCGCATGTTCATAGGTAAACCCATTTACCTAAAGCACATCTAGTACTCCGACCAGATATTTGTCACACTATTATCTCCTCAAATAGCATGGGATATCCACTCATAAGGGCGAGCGACGAATCCTCGACAACAAAGCATAGACTCCTACAGTCGTGACCTCACCCAATCCGCCACCTGATGACCCTCATGGAGTCGGTAAATGGGTCAAAGTGAGGTGCCTGTCATGTAGATTCTCAATGATATTTTGAGTAATAAGGACTAATATGTAAAACCATGACTTCGAACTTAGTCCATTTGACAAATGATAACCACTTGAAATGTATGAACGAGGGTAGTTCGATAGATCACCTGGTCACCATCCATCATGCATTCTCAGAACATACCCATGTTCCCTAACAATGAAACATGGTACTTTGCATCGCAGATGCTAGTCTCAAACTTGGGAGGCCCTTATCCTCGTTTTGGACGGCACAATCAACTAAGAACTAATTTACAATGCACACTGATTAGTATATGTGTTTCATGATAACCATTCAATCCACTATCACATCTATCATACACTATGGTGCATTGTTAGGACCTGTTCAGATCGTGTGCTACAGTTTGGGGATGGATACGCGCGATCTGAAAGATAAACAATACAGTCGCAATAGCTCTGGTTCTTGAAAACTTTGAGCACCGAGAAGTATATCAGATCTGGTATAAAAACCAATCCGGAAAACATCTTATATACTCTCTGTGAAATTGAAACTAAATTAAAAACACCGTTTGTGAAAAAACGTCTTTTAAAACATGAATGTAGAAAGCTATTAAAAACATTGCACTGAATTTTTTATGGAAGTTCGGACTGAATCTCCTATGTCTCCCTTCTTCCAAACTGGAAGGCTTCACTAGAATACTTTTATCATACAACAATTTGTACTGTCCCACCTTAGTTGGGACTTACCCACTGCCCAAAGCTGAGACTCCAAGACTCTTCTCTGCACGACAGCTCAAAAGCTGTGTTAACTCCATCTCTAAGAACATGTTTAACGTCTCTGTTCAAATATTACAAACACTAAGTTTTACGTCTTTCTCTCAAAACTCTGTTTATGTATTTTGTGGTGTAATTCACTCAACTATTCTATTCAGCTCTCGGCTCTCATATATGTGAGTGAATCTATGTGTGAGAAATATTACAGTGAATACACTCTCAAATGTTTCCTCACACATTGGGAAGTGCTTCTTCAGAGCTGATAGGCTCAGAAGTTGACTTTTAGATTAAGCTCCTTTGATCAGATATTCGACTGCTTCGCCCTATTTTCTTCCAATGGTAATGGTTCTCTCTGTTTTTCTTCTTGTCTAGTTCTGTCTCATTGTTTGTTCGCAATTCTCCAACTATTTATTCATCAGTAAAGCTTGTGTATATAAGGCCTCTGGTCTTATGTTACCGTTGGATACAATCTCCTAGTCGTTGAAAGCTTCTGTAAAGTTTCTGACATTGTGTCCTTGTATTCCTTTCATTGTTCATGGGTAGCTGAGACCATTTAATGTTCTTTGTACTTGCTCTGAACCAGATGTTGATAAGTTGAAGCAAATCAGTTTGAATTGCTTTATTTCAGTCTTCGCATAAGATCTTGTTCAAACCGCTTTTCTTGTATAAGCTGTCTTGCTCTGAGCTGATTGCCTCCGAGCTGTTCTAATTTGAGACTTGCTCTGATATGGTCTTTAACTCAATGTTGCTTCTTATTCTTCCTCTCAGCTGATATCCTTTGATTTTCTCTCATCTGATCCGTTATGAAGCTTCCTGTAAGCTGTTCTTGCTCTAAGCTGCTTTGTTTATATCTGTTCTGCTCTAAGCTATTTCGTTCTTCTATGTTTTTCTCTAAGATATTTTTTTGCTTTTTATCTAAGCTGCTCTTGTTCTCATGCGATCTTATCTACTCTAAGCCGATCGACTCTGTGCTGATTTTATCTCTAATCTGAATATTATCTATTCTCCTCCGAGCTGATTTGGTCTAAGGTGATCTTGTTGTGAGACCCGAAAGCTTATGAGATTAATTGAGTTAATTAATCGGGTTTATTGAGTTCAGATTTGAGGGTGATCGAATCTGGGTGATCAGCTTTGAGTTAGTAGGCTTGGAGTAGCTATCGGGTTTTGTTTTAGTCCTTAGAACAGTTCTGGAGAATTAGAGTTTGGCGCAGAATCTATTCAGTAGCGAGTGCTGGATCATCGCTTGGTGCTAGTGTTCAGCAGTGGTGACTTCAGCAGTTGTCGCTGAATGGTTGTATTCAGTAGTCGTAGCAAGATCAGTTGTCGCTGAGCAGTAGAGAGCGCGCTAGCGTGTTTCAGCAGTGAGTAGTTGGTATGTAGTCGTTTGGATTAGTTGGAATGACAGCGTTTTGGATTAGCGAAGAAGACTCAGCTGTGAGTTGCGTTAGTGTCAGCTGTGTGAGAGATCTGTTGTAGCGTTGCTATCAGAAGTTGGATAGTTGTTCAGCAGTGAGTAGCGGGTGACGTGTCCAGTTGCGATAGTAGTTCTCTGCGACGTCATTTGAGTTAGTAGAGATCTGTTCTGGCTTAGAGAGAGATCTGTTGCAAGATCTGTTTGCGAGCGGGAATAGCAGTTGTGATAGCTTAAGTTTTCGGTGGATCTGTTTCCAGTTTCTGTCAGCAGTGATATTTAATAGGGAGCTTGGCCTTGTTCTCTATTATTGTTCCCGATACTTAGAATATTTCCCGATTGCCAATTTCTGTCGCGATACCCTAGCTACTGTTCACCGAACCTTATCTTTCTTCAATTGCTGATGCTGGACAGCTCCGATTGAAGTGAGAGTGGTAGCGTTGGACTCCTCTTGCTGAGACGCTTCGTTTGGATATTGTTTTCGAACGTTTACTTGAAGCTGGTGAGGTGTGCAGATACATCTCCCTTGTGTAGTCTGTTAGCATTTCGCTCCTAGCTTGTTGGGGTAAGTGTTCAGACCTTGTCTTGCATTGTTTAGAACTCTCTGCTGAGTTAGATGGAGTAGGATAGAACTGGTTGAGTTCGTAGCTCCCAGCTGTTGCTTTTCTGTGCTTTGGTCTTTGAGTAGTTGCTTGTGTTGGCTTAACAGGTGGTGGATCTGCGTTGCTCGGACCTTTTTTGTAGTAATTGTTGCACAAGAGATATGAGGTACGGATGTGAGCTTGTTTACAGCTTAGGATTGAGAATGGATTTTGTGCTTTGCTGTGTGTATGCTCTGTGATGTTATCGTTTGTGCCTTGTTATGATATCATCTGTTGCATTTACATACATGCATTTTCCTGTTGAGCTATTCTCTGCTAGCTATGCCTTGTTGCTTTGATATAAGAGTACCAGGATGCTGTGCTAGAGGCCGAGCGGGTAGTTCCCGTGTACCTTTTGATATGAGAGTACCAGGAATGTTGTGCTAGAGGCCGAGCGGGTAGTTCCCGTGTACCTCTGAGGCCGATCGGGTAACTTCTGTGTCCCTCATCTCCCTGGTGGGTTTGTTAGCTGCTATGAGCGAAGTGGGTAGCTCCCACATCTCATGAGTGGGCAACAGCCGATGGAGTTGTCTGTTGCATCTGGTACGGTGTACTGTAGATGAGTGGGTAGCTCCCATGTGCTCAGTATACCTCGTGGCCACTGAATATCTTTACTTTGATCAAATCTTGCTGTTGAGCTGTTGTTGAGATCCTTTGGCTCGCAGCTTTCGGTTGTAGCCTTGATCCCTTGCATAGAATTTGCATATTATCTGTTTCTTTCCTTATGCTGTTTGTGCTGCTCTCCGTACGGGGGTTTGACCCCGAGGTACCTCTGGGGCTGGTATTTGTTTCCTATGTGTTGTTTTAGGTTTTCCAGGTTTCTCTGCTGGTCGTGGCTTTGACCCAGCTGGAGTTGCCCCGGGAGGTGGATAGAGTGTCCCAGTTAGCGTATAGCATATATGTATTAGTATTGTTAGCCGGGGAATGCCCTGTGCTTGTGGGATTGTGTTATCTGTTGTAGTACTGATATTTGTATTTGTTTAAATGTTGTACTCTTGTGCTGAGTGTTTTTAAACTGGGATATTTTAAGTATGGTTGTATTTTAAATTATATGTTTTAAACCGTGAGGCCTAAAGAGAAAAATTTGCCACTATTTTATTGCTTCCGCGTTGTGCTTTATGTGGTTTTGCTCTGATGTGTGCACGAGGCCTGACATTTTCGGTATCAGAGCTTAAGCTGGGATAAGCTCGATTTCTTTTGGTCACACTTGAGTCTAGGCACAGTGTTATGTGTTGCATGTGCTTGATTATGTGATCTAATTGCTGCATTTAGTTGTGCTGTATTTGTTCTGTTGCGATCTTACCCTCTTAGTGTTTCTTAGATGCCGTCTAGACGTAGGGGTAGAGGTAGAGGGCAGATTCCGGAAGAGTCTGAAGGTTAGACCAAAGGTGATCAGCATAGTTTTCCCTCTCGTGGTCTTCGGTAGGCACGCCGAGGATGAGGTTGATGAGTTGGCTGACCGAGTGAACGACATGGAGCTCGTTATGCCAAGGTTTCAGCGTATGAATCCTTAAGTTTTCAATGGTGATGAGTCTAGTGCTGATGCAGATTCGTGGTTACCGCATGTCACGGGTTTGTTTAACCGTGTGCAGTATGATGACGAACTCAAGTTGAGTCTGGCTAGTTGAGGAAAGGTGCGGAGCGTTGGTGGAGAGGCGCTTCGAGGACTTTGGAAGAGACTGGAGTAGAGATTACGTGGGACAGTTTTTGCGTTGCTTTTCTCCAAGAGTATGTCCCGAAGTCCTACGTGAACGCCCGTGAGCGTGAGTTCGATAACTTGGAGCAAGGCTCTATGTCTGCGAGAGAGTATGCCCGTAGGTTTTATTCCCTTCTTGCGTATGTGCCGCATGTCGCTGGCCGAGAGAGAGCGAAGAGAACCGGGTTTCTTGAGGGGTTGAACGAGGAGTTGTATTCCTTGGTGTTGGCTAGCTCACCGAAGAGCTATGCAAAGGCGGTGGACAGTGCGATTGATATCGAGGAAGGTTTGAGGAACCGTCGGTCTCGTGGTAGGCTGCAGGTGGCGTAGAGTAGTCGTCCAGTGGTTCAGGGAGCGCAACCTTCCCAGTCAATGCAGTCATCTCAGCCACCCCAACAGCAGCAACAAGTGGCCCAACAGTTTGGACATCAGAGGTTTAGGCCTCGTGGTAAGCAGTTTAAGAAGAAGTCCGGTTCTAGCTCTTATGGTTCTGGTAGTTCCAGCAGTGGTGGTACCAAGGTTGAGTATTGTGGCAAGTGTGGTGGAAGGCACCCTACAGCGCAGTGTGTAGGTGTGCAAGGTTCTTGTAATGTCTGCGGTCAGTACGGACACTTTGCTAGAGTGTGTCCTTTGTCTTGATTCCGCAGCATACCACAGTTCCACCGTAGGGTCGAGGTGGATCGTTTAGAGGTCGTTCTGCTTTTCCTGTTCAGCAGCAGAGGTTGTGGGAGCCTCAGTTTAGGCCGTTTCAGCAGCCTGGTCCTTCTCGGTTTGGACAGTCTTCCCACCCTCAGTTTTCTGGACCTCATTTTGCCCAAGTGAACGACATGACTAGGGAGCAAGCGGAGGGCACCCCGGGTACTTGCTTTCTCTTTGATTTTCCTGCGCATGTGTTGTTTGATACAGGAGCGTCGCATTCTTTTATTTCGGATGCATTAGTGGTTGATCATGGTTTGCATACCACTACCTTGTGTGATGTTGTATCTGTTGCGACTCCTGCCGGTGCGAGCCTGTTCTCCCAGGAGATTTTGTTGAATGGTGTTTTTAGGTTTGGCGAGAATGTGTTGCTAGCCAACCTGATCAGGCTAGTGATGTGGGATTTTGACTGTATAGTGGTAATGGACGTGTTTTCTAGCTATAGGGCTACTGTGGATTGTTTCCATGGCGTTATGCGATTTAGGCCCCAGTCTGGCGAGAAATGGAATTTCTACGGCCAATATTCCTAGTCAAATATTCCTTTAGTCTCGGTGATGGAGATGTTTAGCCTGTTGTCGCTTGAGAATGCTGGTTTCATGATCTATGCCTTAGATGCATCTTCTTCTTCGAGCGTAGATCTTAGTAGAGTCCCCGTGGTTCGACATTTCCTGGATGTGTTTTCGGAGGAGATTCCTGGTTTTTCTCTGAGGCGGGAGATAGACTTCAGCATTGAGTTGGTTCCTGGTACAGATCCGATTTCGCGTGCTCCGTATCGTTTAGCGCTTGCTGAGTTGAGAGAGCTTAAGGATCAGCTTAGTGATTTGCTGGAGAAGGGATTCATTAGGCCTAGCATGTCCCCGTGGGGAGCGCCTATCTTGTTTGTCAAGAAGAAGGACGAGTCGATGATGATGTGCATCGACTTTAGGCAGTTGAACAAGGCGACAGTGAAGAACAAGTACCCTTTTCCTAGGATCGATGATCTTTTTAACCAGTTGCAAGGGTCTGCCATGTTTTCTAAGATCTATCTTCGTTCGGGGTACCATCAGTTGAGCATCCGTGAGCAGGATGTTGAGAAGACTCCGTTTCGTATGAGGTATGGGAATTATGAGTTTCTAGTTATGCCTTTTGGTTTGACGAATGCTCCCGCAGTTTTCATGGATTTGATGAATAGAGTATTTAGAGAGTTCATCGATCAGTTTGTGATTGTGTTTATCGATGACATTTTGGTGAACTCTAAGACTTCGTTGCAGCACAAGGAACATTTGATGCTAGTTCTTCAGAAGCTTCGAGACTCGCAGCTGTATGCTAAGTTCTCCAAGTGCGAGTTTTGGTTGGACCGAGTTGTGTTTCTGGGTCATGTGATTTCTGTTGATGGTATTTCCGTGGATCCCAGTAAGGTTGAGGCTGTTCTTAACTGGGAGTGTCCCAAGAGTGTTGCTGAGATTCGTAGTTTCTTGGGATTGGCTGGCTATTATCGTCATTTTATATAGGGATTCTCTAGTATAGCAAGGCCAATGACGCAGTTGACTCAGAAAGACAGGAGGTTTGTGTGGACTGAGCAATGTGAGAATAGTTTTCTGTTGCTCAAAGAGAAGCTAGCTACTGCTCCTGTGTTAGCTCTGCCGTGTGGTTCAGGTGGTTTTGTTGTTTGCGCAGATGCTTCCTTGAATGGATTGGGTTGTGTGTTGATGCAGAATGGTTGAGTCATTGCGTATGCCTCTCGGCAGTTGAAACCACATGAGACTCGTTACCCAGTTCATGATTTGGAGTTAGCCGCAGTGGTTTTTGCTTTGAAGATTTGGCGCCACTACCTGTTTGGTGAGCAATTTGTGGTGTACACCGACCACAAGAGACTTCAGTATCTGTTTTCTCAGTCAGATTTTAATATGAGACAGCGTAGATGGATGGAGCTGCTAAAGGATTTTGATTGTGAGATCAAATACCATCCTGGGAAGATGAATGTAGTTGCTGATGCATTGAGCAGAAAGGCTCAGGTGGTGATGCTGGCTTCGATGCAGATTTCGAAGGTCCATGAGCATCTTAGCACTACTGGTTGGCGGTATTACCCAGCTGAGTATTATGTTGTGGTGTCTTCTTTTCAAGTTGAGCCACAGATTGTTGCTGATGCTGGCTTCGATGCAGATTTCGAAGGTCCATGAGCATCTTAGCACTACTGGTTGGCGGTATTACCCAGCTGAGTATTATGTTGTGGTGTCTTCTTTTCAAGTTGAGCCACAGATTGTTGCTAGCATTAGAGCAGCTCAGAGGACTGATCCATCCATCCATGAGTTGAAGCTGAAGGTGAGAGCTGAACAGTTGGAAGACTATATTGTCTCTTCTGATGGTTATTTGAGGTTTCGTGACAGGCTTGTTGTGCCAAATCTGGTTGATCTTAGAGAAGAAATCTTGCGAGAAGCTCATTGAAGTAGATTCAATGTCCATCCTGGTGCAAGGAAGATGTATCATACCTTGAAGCAGCATTACTGGTGGGCAGGTTTGAAGAGTGATGTTGCTGATATTGTAGCCCGTTGTTTGAATTGTCAGCAAGTCAAGGCAGATAGGATGAGACCTGGTGGTATGTTGCAAAGCTTAGAGGTGCCCCAATGGAATTGGGAGCACATAGCCATGGATTTTTTCACGCATTTGCCTCGTTCCAGCAAAGGATGCGATGCTGTGTGGGTTGTTATCGACAGATTGTCGAAGTCTGTTTGAGTGAGCGTTGTCTCAGATTCCAGTATTTGGTTCCTTGTTAATTCTTGGTAGATGTTTGCTTAAGTTATTTTCCCCAGTTATCTTGAACTCTTGTTTTGGAGTTGATTGATTTCGAGGACGAAATCCTGTTTTATTGGGGAGAGATGTGAGACCCGAAAGCTGATGAGATTAATTGAGTTAATTAATCGGGTTTTATTGAGTTCATATTTGAGGGTGATCGAATCTGGGTGATCAGCTTTGAGTTAGTAGGCTTGGAGAAGCTATCGGGTTTTGTTTTTGTCCTTAGAACAGTTCTGGAGAATTAGAGTTTGGCGCGGAATCTGTTCAGTAGCGAGCGCTGGATCTTCACTTGGTGCTAGTGTTCAGCAGTGGTGACGTCAGCAGTTGTCGCTGAATGGTTGTATTCAGCATTCGTAGCAAGATCAGTTGTCGCTGAGCAGTAGAGAGTGCGCTAGCATGTTTCAGCAGTGAGTAGTTGGTACGTAGTCGTTTGGATTAGCTGGAACGACAGCGTTTTGGATTAGCGAAGAAGACTCAGCTGTGAGTTGCGTTAGCGTCAGCTGTGTGAGAGATATGTTGTAGCGTTGCTATCAGATGTTGGTTAGTTGTTCAGCAGTGAGTAGCGGGTGATGTGTCCAGTTGCGACAGTAGTTCTCTACGATGTCGTTTGAGTTAGTAGAGATCTGTTCTGTCTTAGAGAGAGATCTGTTGCAAGATCTGTTTGCGAGTGGGAATAGCAGTTGTGATAGCTTAAGTTGTCGGTGGATCTGTTTCCAGTTTCTGTCAGCAGTGAGATTTAATAGGGAGCTTGGCCTTGTTCTCTATTATTGTTCCCGACACTTAGAATATTTCCCGATTGCCAATTTCTGTCGCGATACCCTAGCTACTGTTCACCTAACCTTATCTTTCTTCAATTGCTGATGCTGGACAGCTCCGATTGAAGTGAGAGTGGTAGCGATGGACTCCTGTTGCTGAGACGCTTCGTTTGGATATTGTTTTCGAACGTTTGCTTGAAGCTGGTGAGGTGTGCAAAGACATCTCCCTTGCGTAGTCTGTTAGCATTTCGCTCCTAGCTTGTTTGGGTAAGTGTTCAGACCTTGTCTTGCGTTGTTTAGAACTCTCTGCTGAGTTAGATGGAGTAGGATAGCGCTGGTTGAGTTCGTAGCTCCCAGCTGTTGCTTTTCTGTGCTTTGGTCTTTGAGTAGTTGCTTGTGTTGGCTTAGCAGGTGGTGGATCTGCGTTGCTCGGACCTTTTTTGTAGTAATTGTTGCACAGGAGATTTGAGGTACGGATGTGAGCTGTTTACAGCTTAGGATTGAGCATGGATTATGTACTTTGCTGTGTATGCTCTGTGCTGTTATCGTTTGTGCCTTGTTATGATATCAGTTGTTGCATTTGCATACACGCATTTTCCTGTTGAGCTATTCTTTGCTAGCTATGCCATGTTTCTTTGATATGAGAGTACAAGGATGCTGTGCTAGAGGCCGAGCGGGTAGTACCCATGTACCTCTGAGGCCGAGCGGGTAACTCCCGTGTCCCTCATCTCCCTGCTGGGTTTGTTAGCTGCTATGAGCGGAGTGGGTAGATCCCACATCTCATGAGTGGGCAACAGCAGGTGGAGTTGTCTGTTGCATCTGGTATGGTGTACTGGAGATGAGTGGGTAGCTCCATGTGCTCATTATACCTCGTGGCCACTGAATATCTTTACTTTGATCAAATCTTGCTGTTGAGCTGTTGTTGAGATCCTTTGGCTCCCAGCTTTCGGTTGTATCCTTTGGCTCCCTGCTGTGGTTGTAGCCTTTGGCTGTTGCCCTGTTCCTCATGAAAGCATCTGCATTTTATCTGTTGCTGTCTATTGCTGTTTTTCAGTTGCTCTCCATACTGGGATTTGACCCCCGATGTCCTCTGGGGCTTGTGTTTGTTGCATGTATGTTGTCTCAGGTTTCCCAGGTTTCTCTGCTGGTCCGCTTTGACCCAGCTGGAGGTGACCCAAGAGGTGGATAGAGTGTCCCAGTTACCGTATAGCATTTATGTACTAGGACTGTCAACCGGGGAGTGCCCTGTGCTTGTGGGATTCAGTTGTATGCTGTAGTACCTGTATTTGTTTAAATGTTGTATTGTTGTTCTGAGTGTTTGTAAACTGAGATATTTTAATTACGATTATATTTTAAATTATATATTTTAAACCGTCAGGCCTAAAGAGAAAAAGTTGCCACTATTTTATTGCTTCCGCGTTGTGCTTTATATGGTTTTGCTCTGATTTGTGCACAAGGCCTGACATTTTTGGTATCAGATCTTAAGTTGGGATAAGCTCGATTTCTGTTGATCACACTGAGTCTAGGCACAGTGTTGTGTGTTGCATATGCTTGATTATGTGATCTATTTGCTGCATTTAATTGTTCTGTATCTGTTCTGTTGTGACATTACCCTCTTAGTTCTTAGATGCCGCCTAGACGTAGGGGTAGGGGTAGAGGGCAGATTCCGGAAGAGTCTGAAGGTCAGACCGAAGGTGATCAGCGTAGTGTTCCCTGTTAGAGTAGATGCCCAACTAGCCAACTTGTGGCGTGTGGGTTTATAGACTCTTGTATATGACAATCTTTATATATGATATTCGTATTTGTTTATGGCATTCTTTACTTTCATTGTGTTGTATGATGATTAACAATTGCGTTGAGTAAATACCTAGAATGCACCATAGTGTATGTTAGATGTGATAGTGGGTATGACGGCTATCATGAAACACATCTAATAGTCACTGTGTATTCTGAACACGTTCCTAGTCGATTGGGCCGTCAAAATGAGGATAAGGCCGCCCGAGCTCGAGACTAGTATCTGCGATGCGTGATAGTGGGTATGACGGCTATCATGAAACACATCTAATAGTCACTGTGTATTCTGAACACGTTCCTAGTCGATTGGGCCGTCAAAATGAGGATAAGGCCGCCCGAGCTCGAGACTAGTATCTGCGATGCGAAGTACCATGTTTCATTGGTAGGGAACATTGTGATGTTCTGAGCATGCAGATAGATAGTGACCTGGTGATCTATCAAACTACCCTCGTTCGGACTTTCCAAGTGGTTACCATTTGTCGAGTGGATAAGTCCGAGGTCTTGGTTGTACTGATTAGTCCTCACGACTCGAAACGTCATTGAAACTCTACATGATAGGAGTCTCACTTTGACCCGTTTGCCGACTCACTTGGGGTCATTAGGCGGCGGGATTGGGTGAGACCCCGATGCATGTAGGAGTCTATGCTTCGTTGTCGAGGATTCACCGCTCGCAGACATGCGTGGATATCCTATGCTATCTGAGGGGATAATAGTGTATAAATCTCTGGCCAGAGTACTAGAAGTGTTTTAGGTAAATGGGTTTACCTAGTTACACTCACGATGTCACTATTCGATCTCCAAGATGTATGCATAGCTATCGGATCTATAGCGACTCTCGATTTACCAATGGTCGTTGATCTGATCGGGATATATGGATTGAAAGGACCGTACTGTACGCTAACCACGACCAACTGGTTCTTGCAGGCACTATCAGTGATACCTAGGGGATCATGGGGCGATGTTCCCCAACAGTGGTATCAGAGCTATGGCTCGGATCCTTCAATACAATTGTGCCATATTGCATCTAATCTTGTTTTTCAGATTTGAAATCGATCAAAACAAAATTTTGATGATGGCCGCCGACTGCCGCCGTGGGCGGCGGCAACCAAGCGCCGCTGCACGCATATGCGCGCACATGATATGCGCGCCTACCGTGCATAGCGACCGGACGCTGGGCGCCATCTCGTGCAACGGTTGCACGATCGATGGCCTCTACCCGCGCACTGGTTGCGCATCTCGATGGGCGACGGTGAGTTGCTACTGCCCGCGTGCTGGTCGCGCGAGAGGCGGCGCCTAGTCGCGCGCTGGCCGCGCGATTGCGGCATGCTGGCCGGCCGTTGGGACACCGCTGGTCGCGCGAGGAGGCTGGTTGCTGGACGCTATGTGCGTCGCGCTTGGCACGACAGCGCGCGGCCTTGTGCCGCACGCTATGTGGCGGCGGCCACCGTCAGGCGATCTTCCGACAGCGATGCGACGGCTGAATTTTGATTCTAGGTTAAGTTCGGGCCTGTCCCGGGCAGCCCATGAAGTTATCGGGCCGATATTCGATATCGGGCCCAATTTGGTCGATTTTGAAATTTTGAGATTTTTTGGCCTAAAATTGTTTTAAGCAAAATATGATGCAATTAAAATAGCGAAATACGATTTTAATTGTAAAATATGATTTTATAATTAAATATGATTTTGTTGATTAAAAAAATTTGATTTTATCGACAAAATGCGATTTATTATAAAATGCGATTTTATGATTAAAATATGATTTTGTCCGGAAAGCTCTCCACGCCATTGACAATTGTTGTGAGTCGGTTGGAACTCCCTTTAACGTTGGATCATATTATTGGGGACGTTAAGGGGACCGTCCTTCACGACTCAACATCGTGATAGTAAACGGCGTCATATTATTGGGCCCTTACTGGACGTGAGGTGAATACATGGAGGTTGCACCGATTGTAATCGGAAACTACCTTTTGGGGGTCATGGATGGCTGATATTATTCGGGTCCATGATCGCTTGATTGGGCTCTGTGTACCCACTAAAGAAACTTGCTTTCTCGATTTCATTAGAGGGTGGTGAAATCGTTAAAATAGTGGGAGGGTAATTCATAGAACTAAACGACCATGTTTTATATCTTAGCGATTATTTTATATATAGTTAGTGATGATTGTCTGTTTTCTTTTCAGTATAACTGCATTTATAATGTCTTCGTTCAAAAACCCACTCACTGCTATACTGGATAGCAACAAGTTCACCGGTCTGAACTACCAAGACTGGCTCCACAACCTCAACCTTGTGTTGGCTTCGGAGAAACTTCTTTATACGATAGAGAAGTGTCCTCCGAAGGAAGCCCCTGCCGATATAGCCCTGAGGAGCAGGTTACGCTTAAACAATGGTGGGACGACGAGGTTAAAGCTCGATGCTATGTGATGGCATAGATGTCCAATGAAATGCAACGGCGCTTTGAGAAGACAAAGTATGCTGCTGACATACTTTTTCATCTCAAAGAACTGTATGGGGAGAACTCTCGACATGAGAGGTTCACGGCTGTCAAGGAGCTGATGACGAGCCGCATGCGCGATGGGACTTTGGTCCGCGAGCATGGGGTTAAGCTGTCGGGCCTTGATATCACACTTCCACACGAGCTGTCTGTGGATGTGCTTCTCCTCTCACTGCCTGCTGAATTCGACCCCTTTGTGGTCAACTTCAACATGAACAAGCTGGCAGCCACCCTTGAAGAGGTGGTTAACATGCTTGTAGTGTTTGAAGGAACCACAAAGAAGGACAAGCCCGTCCTCCTCATGGGCTCTTCTTCCTCTGCGAAGAAAGGGCCCAGACGCAAGGGAAAGAAGCGTTCTGCCCCTGCGAAGGAGGAAAAGCCCACTAAGAAGCCAAAGGCAAAGGCTTCCAAGCCGAACAAGTCTGAGGATGTTTGCCACCACTGCCACAAGCCTGGGCATTGGAGGAGGAACTGCAAGGAGTACCTCGAGCAGTTGAGAACTACGAAAGGTATGTTCTATATTGAAATAAATATATCTCTTAATTAGACTTCTTGGGTAATTGATACCGGAAGAACTACGAAAGGTATGTTCTATATTGAAATAAATATATCTCTTAATTAGACTTCTTGGGTAATTGATACCGGATGTGGATCTCATATCTGCAATGATTTGCAGGTGATGACAAGAAGCCGACGTCTTAGAGAGGGTGAGACCCACTTGAGGCTTGGAAATGGAGCAAGAGTTGCTGCAGTAGCTATAGGAGATGTTTATTTATTTCTGTCTTCTAATTTTAAGTTTTTATTGAGAAACTTTTTATTTGTTCCCGAATTAATAAAGAACATTATTTCTGTTTCTATGCTTGATAGTGATGGATATTCTTGTATGTTTGCTAATTCGATTTGCAATATTTACAAGAATGAATGTTTAATTGGTATTGGGGAATGCGAAAACGATTTATACACCTTAAAATTGAAAGACGTTCCAACTCGCGATGTCGAAGCACATACAACAACGATTAAAAGGAAACACGATAACTTGAACCCAGCACAACTTTGGCACGCTAGGCTAGGTCATATTTCTCTAAGTAGGATGAACAAGTTAGTTAGGAGTGACATGTTTGATCTGTCAGACATTAACTCCCTACCGAATTGTGAATCTTGTCTTAAGGGAAAGATGACTAAGCAACCCTTCAAGGGCAAGGGTGAGCGTGCTCAAGGCCTATTGGATTTGATCCATACTGATGTGTGCGGCCCGTTTAGTATTGGTACTAAATACGGTCACACATACTTCATCACCTACCGACGATTACTCTAGGTATGGGTACTTGTACTTAATGAAGCACAAGTCTGAATCCTTTGAAAGGTTCAAAGAATTCAAGGCTGGAGTAGAAAATCAATTGGCAAAAGTATTAAAGCACTTCGATCCGATCGAGGTGGTGAATACTTGGGTGCTGAGTTCCAAGATTATCTTAAAGAGAATGGGATTCTCTCACAGTGGACCCCTCCGGCCACACCACAGCTCAATGGTGTAGCGAAGCGTCGTAATCGAACCTTGTTGGACATGGTTCGATCTATGATGAGCTTCACTGAACTTCCTACCTCATTTTGGGGCTATGCGCTCGAAACGGCGGT
>KQ997597.1:12119-22681 GCA_001598015.1 Dorcoceras hygrometricum | reverse complement strand
AATGCCACCTTTATGGAAAGGGAATTTCTACTTGATAGAAAGGGCAAGATAGTAGAACTCGAAGAGGTTCGGGAACCAACTGAAGTACCAAGTGGGTCTCTCGCACCTCCAGAGCCAGTACCAGAAATGGTCTCACCTAGAATATCCGAAAGGGTCCCTAGGGCTCCTGAGAGATATGGTTTTCTCCTTGAAGATGATCAAGGTGATCAAGTTGTTGGATCTGATCCAAGAACTTTCAAGAAGGCAATTTCCGATGCTGATTCTATTTGTGGCTTGAAGCAATGCAGTCTGAGTTTGACTCAATGCATGCTAACCAAGTTTGGACTCTCGTTAACCCTCCCGAAGGAATTGCAAGCTTCAGAGATCGATCTACGCTCTCAAACAAGCATCGCGAAGTTGGAACCTGAGATTCGATGAAACAATTAAGGAATTTGGTTTCATCAAGAATCCCGAGGAGCCATGTGTATATAAGAAGGTAGTTAAAAGCGCTGTGACATTCCTCGTACTTTATGTTGATGACATTCTACTCATTTGGGAATGATGTAGGAATGCTGCAGTCAACTAAAGTCTGGTTGTCTAGTAGATTCTCGATGAAGGACATGGGTGAAGCATCCTATATTCTTGGAATACAGATCTATCGGGATAGATCGAAACAGATGCTCGGACTCACCCAAGCTACCTACATCGATACCATACTTAAGAGGTTCTCTATGGAAGAGTCCAAGAGAGGACACCTACCTATGTGCCACGGGGTCACTCTATCTAAGTCTATGGTCCGAGGACTGATGAGGAGATAGAGAGTATGACACGTGTGCCATATGCCTCGGCAATAGGTAGTATTATGTATGGCATGATCTCCACTAGACCGGATGTCGCATATGCTCTGAGTGTCACGAGCCGCTACCAGGCCAACCCCGGCCAATTGCATTGGAAGGCTGTGAAGGATATTTTTAAGTACTTGCAAAGGACTAAGAATATGTTCATGGTCTATGGGGGTGGTGAACTGAAACTGGAAGGCTACACTGATTCTAGCTTCCAGTGTGACGTGGATGATTCGAAGTCAACCTCTGGATTTGTATTCATGCTCAATGGTGGTGCTGTCTCTTGGAAGAGTTCCTAGCAAGACACCATCGCGGATTCAACCATTGACGCTGAGTACATCGCAGCATCAGCTGCTGCTAAGGAGGCGGTTTGGATAAGGAATTTCGTCCAAGAGTTGGGCGTCATTCCTGATGGAGTTGGTCCAGTCCCGGTGTACTGCGACAACACGGGTGCCGTTGCGCAAGCAAAGGATCCTAGGTCTCACCAAAGATCCAAACATATGCTGAGGAAATACCACATAATCCGGGATATTGTGGCTAGAGGTGACATAGCAGTTGAGAGAGTCGCCTCTGCGGACAACGTTGTTGATCCACTTAAGAAGCCCTTGCCAGGACCGTTGTTTGAGAAACATCGCGAAACAATGGGACTGCGTCTGATGAGTAGTTGGCTTTAGGGCAAGTGGGAGATTGTTAGAGTAGATGCCCAACTAGCCAACTTGTTGCGTGTGGGTTTATAGACTCTTGTATATGACAATCTTTATATATGATATTCGCATTTGTTTATGGCATTCTTTAATTTCATTGTGTTTTATGATGATTAACAATTGCGTTGAGTAAAGACCTAGAATGCACCATAGTGTATGTTAGATGTGATAGTGGGTATGACGGCTATCATGAAACACATCTAATAGTCACTGTGTATTCTGAACACGTTCCTAGTCGATTGGGCCGTCAAAATGAGGATAAGGCCTCCCGAGCTCGAGACTAGTATCTGCGATGCGAAGTACCATATTTCATTGGTAGGGAACATTGTGATGTTCTGAGCATGCAGATAGATAGTGACCTGGTGATCTATCGAACTACCCTCGTTCGGACTTTCCAAGTGGTTACCATTTGTCGAGTGGATAAGTCCGAGGTCTTGGTTGTACTGATTAGTCCTCATGACTCGAAACATCATTGAGACTCTACATGATAGGCGTCTCACTTTGACCCGTTTGCCGACTCACTTGGGGTCATTAGGCGGCGGGATTGGGTGTGACCCCGATGCATGTAGGAGTCGGTGCTTCGTTGTCGAGGATTCACCGCTCGCAGACATGCATGGATATCCTATGCTATCTGAGGGGATAATAGTGTATAAATCTCTGGCCAGAGTACTAGAAGTGTTTTAGGTAAATGGGTTTACCTAGTTACACTCGCGATGTCACTATTTGATCTCCAAGATGTATGCATAGCTATCAGATCTATAGCGACTCTCGATTTACCAATGGTCGTTGATCTGATCGGGATATATGGATTGAAAGGACCGTACTGTACGCTAACCACAAACAACTGGTTCTTGCAGGCACTATCAGTGATACCTAGGGGATCATGGGGCGATGTTGCTAGACGCTCTTACCATGATCCGATGGGCAAGTCCGGAATTGTTTAGGTAAATTGGGTTTACCTAGTTACACTCGCGATGTCACTATTTGATCTCCAAGATGTATGCATAGCTATCAGATCTATAGCGACTCTCGATTTACCAATGGCGTTGATCTGATCGGGATATATGGATTGAAAGGACCGTACTGTACGCTAACCACAAACAACTGGTTCTTGCAGGCACTATCAGTGATACCTAGGGGATCATGGGGCGATGTTGCTAGACGCTCTTACCATGATCCGATGGGCAAGTCCGGAATTGTGATTCCGGAGACACAATGGTTGTGGGCCCACGGCTAGCTGTATCCCTGAACCATTGAGGGTCACACAAGTACTGGATTCGAGATTCCCGCACGGATACTAAGCTCAATGTTTTGAGCACTTGAGGAGGATTTTGGGGAGTGCGACTTCCTAAAAGTCAACAGGGGTCAAATCGTGATTTCCCGCTGTTGAGGGGCAAAACGGTCATTTTGCACTGGGGTTTTGAAAAATGGTTTTTCAGATCATAGTATTCAGTTTTGGAAACTGAGTCGATCGGTCCGATCTGATCGACGATCGGAGTTATGATGAAGTCACGGTGATAGGGATGAACCGAATGTTCATACGTTGGACCCGGGCCCGTTGGGTCGGTCCAAGTTTATCACTAGTCTATTTAATTAGACTTAAGGCTTTAATCATGACATGAGATACAACAACCCTAACCCTAGAGCTCCTAAGTGAGCCGCCCCCTTCCTCTCCCAAAAGCCGCCGCCGCCGCCGGCCTCCACCGCCACCGCCGCCGCTAATTGATCGGACTTGCTCCGATCAGTTTTTCCAGGAGAATCCGTCCGCGCTGATCTAGTCAGGCCTTCTAGTGCAGGCTGACTAAGGAGTCTCCCTTCCGATCGTGGACCTGATTGACGAATCATAGTCACCTACCGTGAAGCGTCGGTCTTCTTGTAATTCCGGTTGGAGCCAGGCGCAAGTCGCCAGCAAGGTAATACCCCGAGAAACACCCTATGAATGGTTTATATTGTGTTATTATTGAATTGTATTGAACGTTTCCCGGCCTAATTTTTGTTCTTCCGCTGCCTCGCCGGGAGATGGGATCCGGATCCGCCACGGTTCCCCAACATTACCCTCCGTGGACGCGGTAGGCGAGCTGAGGATGAGGTTGACGAGTTGGCTGCTCATGTGAACGATATGGAACTCGTTATGGTAAGGTTT
Source organism: Dorcoceras hygrometricum (assembly GCA_001598015.1). Taxonomy (NCBI): domain Eukaryota; kingdom Viridiplantae; phylum Streptophyta; class Magnoliopsida; order Lamiales; family Gesneriaceae; genus Dorcoceras; species Dorcoceras hygrometricum. The sequence continues at coordinate 19,013 of KQ997597.1, read as the reverse complement.
CAGAGTATGAATCCTCAGGTTTTCAATGGGGATGAGTCTAGTGCTGATGCAGATTCATGGTTGCAGCATGTCACGGGTTTGTTTAACCGTGTGCAGTATGATGATGAACTTAAGTTGAGTCTAGATATTTTTCAGTTGAGGAAATGTGCGGAGCATTGGTGTAGAGGCTGCTCATGTGAACGATATGGAACTCGTTATGGTAAGGTTTCAGAGTATGAATCCTCAGGTTTTCAATGGGGATGAGTCTAGTGCTGATGCAGATTCATGGTTGCAGCATGTCACGGGTTTGTTTAACCGTGTGCAGTATGATGATGAACTTAAGTTGAGTCTAGATATTTTTCAGTTGAGGAAATGTGCGGAGCATTGGTGTAGAGGTGCTTCGAGGACTTTGGAAGAGACTGGAGTAGGGATTTCGTGGGACAGTTTTTGCGCAGCTTTTCGTCAAGAGTATGTCCCGGAGTCCTATGTGAACGCTCATGAGCGTGAGTTTGGTAACTTGGAGAAAGGCTCTATGTCTGCGAGAGAGTATGCCCGTAGGTTTTCTTCCCTTCTTGCGTATGTGCCGCATGTTGCTGGCCGAGAGAGAGCGAAGAGAACTAGGTTTCTTGAGGGGCTGAATGAGGAGTTGTATTCGTTGGTTTTGACGAGTTCACCAAAGAGCTATGCGGAGGCGGTGGACAGTGCGATAGACATTGAGGAAGGTTTGAGGAATCGTCGGTCTTGTGTTAGGCCGCAGGTGGCGCAGAGTAGTCGTCCAGTAGTTCAGGGAGTGCAATCTTCCCAGTCGTCTCAGCCACCCCAGCAGCAGCAGTTAGCTCAGCAGTCGGGACGCCAGAGGTTTAGGCCTCGTGGCCACCAGTTCAAGAAGAAGGTAGGTTCTAGTTCTTCTGGTTCTGGTAGTTCTAGCAGTGGTAGCCCTAGGGCAGAGTTTTGTGGTTTTGTGGAGGCAAGCACCCTTTGACCCAGTGTGTTGGAGTGCAGGGTTCGTGTAACATCTGTGGACAGTATGGGCACTTTGCGAGAGTGTGTTCGTTGGCTGGATCTCAGCAAGTTGCAGCTTCACCTCAGGGTCATGGTGGATCTTCTAGAGGTCGTTCTTTTTCGGTGCCTCAGTCTAGAGTGGGAGAGACGCAGTTTAGGCCGTTTCAGCAGCCTGGTCCGTCGCGGTTCGGACAGTCTGCCAAGCAACATTTCTCAGTTCCCCAGCAAGCCCAGGTGAATGCCATTACGAGCGAGCAAGCGGAGGGCACGCCGAGCGGAGTGATTGCAGGTATTTTCTCTGTCTTTGATTTACCTGCACGAGTATTGTTTGATACTGGCGCATCGCATTCGTTTATTTCTGATGCATTTGTGGTTGAGCATGGTTTTCATACCACATCTTTGCGCGATGTTGTCTCTGTTGCAACTCCGGCTGGCGCGAGCCTGTACTCCCAAGAGGTTTTGTTGAATGGAATTTTGAAGTTTGGTGAGAATTTTTTAGTAGAGAATTTGATTCGTTTGGTGTTATGGGATTTCAAATGTATAGTGGGAATGGATGTGTTGTCGAGTTTTAGGGCCTCGGTGGATTGTTTCCATGGCATTGTGCGTTTTAGGCCTCAGTTTGGCGAGAAGTTGAACTTCTATGGCCAGGATTCCCAGTCGAAGATTCCTTTGGTCTCTGCGATGGAGATGTTTAGTCTGTTGTCTTTAGAGAACACTGGATTTATTATTTATGCGTTGGACGCATCTTCTTCTTTGGGTGTGGGCTTAGTGATGTTCTGGTTGCTCGTGATTTCCCCGATGTGTTTGAGGAGATTACTGGTTTTCCTCCGAAAAGGGAGATCGACTTTAGCATCGAGCTGGTGCCTGGCACAGCTCCGATCTCGCGTGCACCGTATCGTTTAGCACCTGCAGAGTTAAGGGAGCTTAAGGTGCAGCTTGACGACTTGTCGGAGAAAGGTTTTATTAGGCCTATCATGTCGCCATGGGGAGCTCCGATTTTTTTTGTGAAGAAGAAGGATGGCACAATGAGGATGTGCATCGATTTCCGCCAACTGAATAAAGCTACTGTGAAGAATAAGTACCCTTTGCCTAGGATTGATGATTTGTTCGATTAGTTGCAAGGTTCTGCCGTGTATTCGAAGATCGATTTGCGGTCGGGGTACCATCAGTTTCGGATTAGAGAGCAAGATGTTGTGAAAACTGCGTTTCGTACGAGGTATGGGCATTATGAGTTTCTGGTTATGCCTTTTGGTTTGACGAATGCCCCTACAGTTTTCATGGACTTGATGAATAGAGTTTTTCGAGAGTTCATCGATCAGTTTGTGATTGTGTTTATCGATGATATCTTGGTGTACTCGAATACTCTGATGGAGCACCAGGAGCATTTGAGGATTGTTCTCCAAACTCTTCGAGACTTGCAGCTGTATGCTAAGTTTTCTAAGTGCGAGTTCTGGTTAGATAGAGTGGTGTTTCTGGGTCATGTGATTTCAGCAGATGGGATTTCTGTGGATCCCAATAAGGTAGAAGCTGTTTTCAATTGGGAGCATCCCAGGAATGTGTCGGAGATTCATAGTTTATTGGGTCTGGCTGGCAATTATCGTCATTTTATCGAGAGATTTTCTAGTATAGCTAAGCCGATGACGCAGTCGACCCAGAAGGACAAGCGTTTTGTTTGGACTGAGCAATGTGAGAGCACTTTTAAGTTTCTCAAAGAGAAGCTAACTTCTGCACCTTAGCTTTGCCGTCTGGTTCAGGTGGTTTTGTTGTTTGTTCAGATGCTTCGCTCAGTGGATTGGGCTGTGTGTTGATGCAAAATGGTCGAGTCATTGCTTATGCTTCTCGGTAGTGAAACCGCATGAGACTCGATACTCAGTTCATGATTTAGAGCTAGCAGTCGTGGTCTTTGCTTTGAATATTTGGCGCCACTATCTGTCTGGCGAGCAGTTCGTGATGTATTCGGACCACAAGAGTCTCCAGTATTTGTTTTCTCAGTCAGATTTGAATATGAGACAGCGTAGATTGATGGAACTGCTTAAGGAGTTTGATTGTGAGATCCAATACCAACCTGGGAAAGTTAATGTAGTGGCTGATGCCTTGAGTATGAAAGCTCAAGTGGAGATGCTTGCATCTGTGCAGATTTCGAAAATGCATGAGCATTTAAGCACTACTGGCTGGCGTTTTTACCCAGCTGAGGATTACGTTGTGATGTCTTCTTTCCAAGTTGAGCCACAGATTGTTGCGAGCATTAGATCTGCTCAAAGGATAGATCGTTCCATCCATGAGCTAAAGCTGAAGGTTAGAGCTGGACAGCTTGAGGAGTATTCTGTCTCTTCTTATGGTTGTTTGAGATTCCGTGGCAGATTGGTTGTGCCAAATCTGATTGATTTGAAGGAAGAGATCCTTAAAGAAGCGCACTGCAGTAGGCACAGTGTTCATCCAGGCTTAAGGAAGATGTATTATGCCTTAAAGTCTCACTTCTGGTGGGCTGGTTTGAAGAGCGACGTTGCTGAATTTGTGGCTAGATGTCTGAATTTTCAGCAAGTCAAGGCTGAAAGGATGAGACCTGGTGGTCTATTGCATAGTCTGGAAGTGCCCCATTGGAATTAGGAGCACATATCAATGGATTTTGTGACGCATATGCCTCGTTCCAGAAGAGGATGCGATGCTGTGTGAGTTGTTATCGACAGATTGTCGAAGTCTGCTCACTTCATTCCCTATGGAATTACGTTTTCTTTGAATAAAATGGCGAAGCTGTACGTGGATTTTGTGATGCTTTTGCATGGTGTGCCTGTTTCCATTGTCTCAGACAGAGATCCGATATTTACTTATTGGAATTAGGAGCACATATCAATGGATTTTGTGACGCATATGCCTCGTTCCAGAAGAGGATGCGATGCTGTGTGAGTTGTTATCGACAGATTGTCGAAGTCTGCTCACTTCATTCCCTATGGAATTACGTTTTCTTTGAATAAAATGGCGAAGCTGTACGTGGATTTTGTGATGCTTTTGCATGGTGTGCCTGTTTCCATTGTCTCAGACAGAGATCCGATATTTACTTCCAGGTTTTGGAAGAGTTTGCAGACAGCTTTAAGTACCAGATTGGCTATGAGTACAGCGTATCACCCCCAAACATATGGCCGATCTGAGAGGACTATCCAGATTTTGGAGGATATGCTAAGAGCTGTAGTGATGGACTTCGGTGGTAGCTGGCAGGATTCACTGTCTTTGGTTGAGTTTTCTTACAATAACAGCTACCAAGTGACGATTGGCATGGCACCGTTTGAAGCACTGTATGGCAGGAAGTGCAGGTCACCTGTGTGTTGGGAAGAAGTGGGTGAGAAGCAGTTGCCTTCTCCAAAATATGTGCAGCAGATGAGAGATCATGTAGATCTGATTCGCCAGCATATGAAAACTGCACAAGATCGACAAGCCAGTTATGCGAATAAGAGGCGTTGGCCTTTAGAGTTTCAGGTTGGTGATCGTGTTTTCCTGAAAGTTTCTCCTTTTCGTAGTGTTTTGCGTTTTGGTCTCAAGGGTAAGTTAGCTCCTCGTTATGTTGGACCGTATTAGATTGTTGAGAGGATTGGCCCTTTGGCATATCGGCTGTTGTTACCACCATATTTGTCTTCCTTACATGATGTGTTTCATGTTTCGATGTTGAGGAAGTATGAGCCAGATCCATATCATGTGTTGAGGACAAATGAGGTAGAGCTTGATCAGACTTTGAGCTATGTTGAGTATCCCTTGCAGATTCTGGATAGGAAGGAGAAACATCTGAGGAACAAGACCATTCCCTTAGTGATGGTTCAGTGGAGTAAGCATGGTAGAGAAGAAGCTACCTGGGAACTGGAAGAAAAGATGCAGCGTGAGTGGCCGCGTCTATTTGAGTGAGTGTTGTTTCAGTTTTCAGTAGCTATTTTGTTCCTTGTGTTTCCAGTGGTTGGTTGTTGGTTGTTTCCCCAGTTATCTTGAACTCTTGTTTTGGAGTTGATTGATTTCGAGGATGAAATCCTGTTTTAGTGGGGGAGAGATGTGAAACCCGAAAGCTGATAAGATTAATTGGGTTAATTAATAGGGTTTTATTGAGATCGACTTTGAGTTGTTATGATTGGAGAAGCTATTGGGTTGATTTGTCCTTGGAGCAATTCTGGAAAGCTGAGGAATTGAATTCAGCGATCAGTAGTGAGCGTGGGTCATTGCTAAGTGCTAGCGTTCAGCAGTGGTGATGTCAGCAGTTGTCGCTAAATTGTTGGTCTCCAGTTTTGAGGATAAGTCTGATATCGTGAGCATTCAGATGTTTCCTAGCGTGTTTTGTAGCGGGTGCTTATACGTCGTCGTTTGGATTAGTTGGAACGACAGCGTTTTGGATTAGCGGAGAAGACTCAGCTGTGGGTTGCGTTAGCTCTCAGCTGTGTGAGAGATCTGTTGTTGCGTTGCGAACAGATGTTGGATAGTTTTTCAGCAGTGAGTAGTGGGTGACGTGTCCAGTTGCGACAGTAGTTCTCTGCGACGTCGTTTGAGTTAGTAGAGATCTGTACTGGTATAGAGAGAGATCTGTTGAGAGATCTGGATCTAGCGGGAATACCAGTTGTGATAGCTTAAGTGTTGGTGGATAATGTTCCTTCAGCTGTGAGCAGCTTTGACTTAAATAAGAGGACTTGGTCTTCGAATTGAGTATCCAGTTTCCATACTTAGAAATATTTCCCGATAGCAAACTCTGTCGTGATACCCTAGTTATTGTTCACCGAACCTTATCTTATCCGATTGCCGATGGTAGACAGCTCCGATTGAAGTAAGAGTGGTAACATTGGACTCCTCTTCTTGAGACGCTTCGTTTGGATATAGCTTTCGGACGTTTGCTTGAAGCTGGTGAGGGTTCGCTAAGACATCTCCCTTCTGTAGTCTGTTAGCATACCGTCCTAGCTTTTTGGGGTAACTATAGATCCTACTTTAAGCTTTGTTTAGAGCTTTCTGTTGTGTTAGAGAGATAGGGTAGCGCTGGTGGAGTTCGTAACTCCCAGCTGCTGGTTCCTGTGCTTCGGTCCCTGAGGTTTTGTATGTTGACGTTGAGCAGGTGGTAGATCTATGTGCTCGGTGTTGAGAAACGGTGGCGGATCCGGATCCCGTCTCCCGGCGGCGCAGCGGAAGTTTAAAATTAAGCGCCGAGAAACATTCAATACAATACAAACAGTACTATAAACCATTCATAGGGCGTTTCTCGGGGTGTTACCTCGCTGGCGACAGGCGCCTGGCTCCAACCAGAATCACAGGGAGACTGGCTCTTCACGGTAGGCGGCGGTAGATTACGTCTAATCAAGTCCACGACCGGAAGCAAGGTTCCTTCATCAGCCTGCACTAGAAGGCCTGACAAGATCAGCACGGACGGAAACTCCTCGAAATGGTGATCGAAACAAGTCCGATCAAAGTGCGGCGGCGCGGGCGGCGGCGCTTGGGCGGCGGCCGGCGGCGTGAGGCTTTGGAGGAGAGGAAGGGGGCGGCCGTGTAGGTCTAGGTAGACTAGGGTTGTGATATGTTAGTTATGATTAATGAAGCCCTAAGTCTCTTTTAATAAGACTAGTAATGGACTTGGATCGGCCCAACGGGCCCGGGTCCAAATGACGATATCCATCACTACGACTTCATTACAACTCCGATCGCCGATCAGATCGGACCGATCGACTCAGTCTCCAAAACTAAATATTATGATCTGAAAAACCATTTTTCAGAACCCCAGTGCAAAATGACCGTTTTGCCCCTCAACAGCGGAAATCACGATTTGACCCCTGTTGACTTTTAGGAAGTCGTACTTCCCAAAATCCTCCTCCTATGCTCAACACATTGAGCTCAGTATCCGTGCGGGAATCTCAAATCCAGTACTTGTGTGACCCTCAATGGTTCAGGCATACAGCTAGC
>KQ997596.1:10312-36801 GCA_001598015.1 Dorcoceras hygrometricum | reverse complement strand
AAAGACTGCCCCCAGAACAGACACCCTATTGCTGACGGAGCCTATGTGATGACGGCGGAGCAAGCAAATCCAGAAACTACTGTGGTGACAGGTAAAATCATCATCTCTGGTAACTCCACTACTGCTTTATTGGATTCGGGTGCAACCCAATATTTCATATCATAATCTTTCGCTAAGAAACTACATTATCAACCCGAGCTGTTAGCAGTAGGATACTGTGTAACTGTACCTTCGGGAGAAGATGTTATTAACCCTTAGGATATTTCACATTCTGGAACTTAGTCTTCAGGGGCATCTAGTGTCTGCTGACCTGATAGTGTTACCTATGCTCGAGTTTGAGCTGATTTTGGGTATGGATTGACTAACCAACTACGGGGTATCCATTGATTTCAAGAGGAGAGTTGTACAAGTGAAACCAATGCGAGGGAGCCAGTTCTTGTTTGAAGCTGCTCAAGGAAGCATAGCGCCTCGATTGATTTCAGCTTTGAAAACTCAGAGCTGTTTGAGGAAGGGTTGCCCAGGATTTCTAGCCAGCATATCCTCAATCTTAGAGGAAGCAAAACCAAAGCTGTCGGATTTAGCTATAGTGAACGAATTTCCTGATGTTTTTCGAGACGATGTCACTGGGATGCAACCAGACCGGGAGATCGAATTTTCAATTGAGCTGGTACCCAACGCTATTCCAGTTTCCAACTCACCGTACAGATTAGCACCCTTAGTGTTTGGATCAAAGGATCAAATCTCACTAAAGTAAAAAACACTACACGAGAGATCTGATCCTAAAAGTAAAGAGCGAGCACTACTACTGTTAAATAAAAATTTTGCGTTGCGATAAAGGAGCTACAATAGCTCACGGTTCTTGAACATTAAACAGAGCACCGGAGACAGATCTGGTATGAAATAAAATCATGCGTAATACACCAGAACAGAATCCCCATTTTAAAACCCGGCACAAAAAGATTTCTGTTAAAACAATGAAATGCGACTGCATGAAATCTGTTTGCTTTGTGTGTGCTAATGTGTAACTGATAAATGCGTATGCGGAATAAATACAGTAAATCATAAAGAGATTACGCTGCTGTTTGTTTATGGAAGTTCGAATATAAATATCCTACGTCTCCCCTTCTTCCGCCTCGGAAGGTTCCACTAGAATAAATTGATCCACAGACCCAATCACCGAGCCTCGCTCCAGGTGAACTCCTAGCCTCAACAATTGAACACCAGCCGCAACTGTGTGTCTAACTAAACAAGAACTTGTTTAACGTTCTGTTCAAAGACTACATACACAGAGTTTAACATCTTCGTGCTTGGACGGGATCTGATTGTTGGGTTGTGATTCACTCGCTAATCAATTTCTCACATCTCTCAAAACATATGAGTGAATCTGTGTGTGAGATTTTTAAAGTGAAATCTCAACTCTCAAAATAATAAATCTCACACACTGGGGAAATGCTCTATTAAAGCTCATTAGAACTCAGCAGTTGACGCTCGTTGTAAGCTCCTCTCTAATGGTGGTCGACTGCTTCGTCCTTATATTTTTCTTCCCTCTGTTTATGCACTGTGCTTCGTCCCTTATGGAGTGATCAAATTGTCTTCTTCAAAATCTTCGTATATATAGCTTCTCTCCAAATATATAGCCATTAGAGTAGATTCAAATCCCTTCTGCGCTTGTTACGGCTAAATAGTCTTCTTCCCGAATTGGTACAATCATCCTCTGTATATTGTACTATTTTCAAGAATAGTACTAATCTTGTCCCCTTGAATTAAGGCATTTGCACGACTCAATTTCAGCCATTGATTCTTTCCATTTAAGCGGTTGATTGCGTCTGAATGTATTCCAGCAAATTGTTCAACATCTGTTCGCTAGATTCTTCATAACATTTCATCATCTGTTGTCTTCTTCGCTCACAACATTTCATCAGCTGTTGTATTCTTATTTGACTTTTATGTTCCAACAGCTGATTGCTTCAATTAATTCGTTCCAACAGCTGATTGTTTGCAACTCGTTCCAACAGCTGTTTGCTTCAGTTCGTTCCAACAGTTGTTTGCTTCAATTGATCAACAGTCAACATCTGATATATCAACATTCTTACAGCTGATCAACATTTGATACTTTTCGTCCTTACAGCTTATTCATCTTCATTAACGCGCAACAGCTGAACCATCTCCTTCTTATCGCAACAACTGGTTCAACGTCTGATTGATCTTTTCTTCGCGCAACGTATGATTAATCTTTTCTTCGTGCAACGTCTGATTCATTTATGTCTTCGTGCAACGTCTGATTCAAAAATTTATTCTCCACGGCTTAATTAAACTTCTGTTCAACTACTGTTCGACAACTGATAACGTCTTATGTCAAACTATTGATTGACATCTCTTCGCATTTGTTCCAGCTGATCCATTAACGCGCAATAGTGGTTGCAGATTTCTTGTCAGGCCCCGTGCTAATTACTCAAGATAATAGCACAATTAAGCACATAATCACGGAAGCGTAAAAATCGGGCTTAAAAATTTTCGAAATAATTTAGGCCTGAACTTAAAATCATACATTCAAAATATTCATAATCAAAATATGAGTTGACTCAGACTCACATAAAACAGGTAACACAATTATCAATTCAAATACAGATCCCCAAAAATACATAAGACACGGGGCATCCCCCGGGTTCGATACATAAATAAAATAACTGGGACTCATGGAAATGGGGATCGACCAGCTGAACCTCCACTCTGTCCAGCTTGGTTACCTGAAGATCCTGCAAATGGGTAACGCAGACCCAAACAACACAAAAGCAGGAAAACAAATACGAGGTCAAGCCTCAGTACGAAGAGCTATCTAAACAGTAAATCAATGCTATGAATGCATGAGGGCTATCAAAGATCGGATAGCTAGACCAGCAAGTCGACTGGCAATCATATCGGTCGAGCCTCTATAACACGCACAGCAATTCAGCTGGTGGAAATTATCGGTCCGTGATCTTCAGGGCCCGTCAGCCCATCACAGCTCGGTGGTCTTCAGACACGACAAGTCAGTCGGTCACCACTCCGATGATAGCGTTGGACTTTTCAGGCACAACAAGTCAGTCGGCCAGTCACAACGTGGCTCTAAATCAGGTCATCAATCAATCTGTCAGGCTCAATATGTATGCATGAATGCCAATTCAAAAAATCACTGCATAATGCATACAATTCATTACGTGAAACATCATATACAATTCAAACAATTCAACATAATGCCACGTAAATTCACACAATCTAATCAGCAGGTTCATAACATCGATCACAGTCATGTCCACGATCAAAGATGTTAAATCTGCTCAATTCGTACCTTCAATAGCTGAAATCAACCTCAACAGATTCTTACAAGGCACGGTACCACAATTGAAGCAATTCAGCTTCTTCCTGTTTTCGAAAATCCCAGCAGATACCTCCTGCGAACTCAAATCTGCCACAGGGCCTCACATATCAGCTTAATTCTAGTTCAAATCTAAACTTTTAAACATCATAGCCTACGGTCAGAACCCTGCTCTAGTTCTACAAGTCTACCGAAGCTAGAAACAACAAGAAATGCTCACCCAGAAACTCAAACCTGCAGAAGAACCAACGAACTTCTCTGTACGAAGACACAACAACTTCGCGCTTCTTCTCCAACGTTGATTCAGGGCTTCAAATGGGTAGCAATCGAAAGAGCAACTCACAACGAATCCAGCGCCACCTAAATCACTCAAATCATCGACGGAGAACGGCGGCAATCGACGGAATTTAGGTCATGGTGAACAGTAGCTAGCGAGGGTTTGGATAAGAAGATAAGAAATATCGGGTTCTAAAATATTTCTAAGTGTTGATCAACGCTTCTATATATATAACCCTCAAATCCAACAGCTGCTGATAGCAAAATATTCAGTCGACGTGTGGATATCTTACAGCAGATACCATTTCTTTCTTTCGATAAAACCAACAGAAACAATGAGCTTTCAATATCAATAGAACATCAAAACGAAACCGTTCCAACTAACTCAAACGACGTCGCAGTACTTCACCAGCTGACAACAGATATCTCTTGCGAAGAAGCCAAAAGCTGGCAACAGATATCTCTCCACAACCATCAGCGATTGGTCTCGCGAAATAACTCAAAACGACGACGCATCAACTAATCCAAACGACGCCGTAATAGTTACGTAAGCATTGCTGCCAACAACTGGTCACCCAGTCGCAACGCATTCCTCACAACAATTCTCTCACGACTTGTTCCTCAAACCATCGACTGGTCGCTCCTTCTAACGCAACTACTGCCAGCAGATAACAACGCGTCACGCTTACGTCATCTCTACTGATTCAAAAATTCACCAGCTGAGAGCTACAATAAACCAGACGTGAGCTACAGGAGCTTGCTGCTACCAGACTTCGCCAAAATTCGCTACTACTGGTGTCTAAACAATAGCGCAACGTCTGAATTACAGTGGGGAATCAGATTTCAAGCGCAAAACCTTCAGAATTCATGCGATTAATTCCAAATCACTACGATGAATCACAAACCAAATTTTGATTCCTCACATTCTCCCCACCATAAGAGATTTCGTCCTCGAAATCATGGCAAACTCAGGGAAAATCAATCAAACAATCAGAATAAAAAACAGAAATTAATCTAATTCAAACCCAAGAGTTCAAGATAACGGGGCAATCAACAAACGAAAACTAGGGAAGAACATCACCAGAAACAAAAATCTAATACAATATCTACTCAAACAGATGCGGCCACTCGCGCTGCATCTTCTTTTCCGGTTCCCAAGTTGCTTCTTCTTTGCCATGCTTGCTCCATTGGACCATCACCAACGGGACTACTTTGTTCCTCAGCTGCTTCTCCTTCCTATCCAAAATATGAACTGGATATTCAACATAACTCAAGGCAGAATCTAGCTCAACTTCATCGTTTCTCAACACATGGGACGGATCTGGCTCATATTTTCTCAACATTGACACATGAAAAACATCATGCATCGCTGCTAACTCATCAGGCAGTCTCAATGGATAAGCCAACTGTCCAATCCGCTCGATAATCTCAAAGTGACCAACGAATCTAGGAGCGAATTTGCCTTTAAATCTAAAGGGCATCACGCTCTTGAAAGGAGAAACTTTGAGGAATACTCGATCGCCAACCTCAAATTCTAACTGTCGACGCCTTCGGTTAGCATAGCTAGTGAATCTTTATTGTGCAGCCTTCATTCTACTCCGAATCAAATCAATCTATCTTATATGCTGCACAAACTCAGGGGTAGAAAGCTGTCTCTCACCAACTTTGTGAGGAATTAGATTTCAAGATTTGTGATTAATCAGATTTTGGAGTAGGATTAGTCACGAGAATTAAGATTTTTGATTTCGGGAATTTCGAATTTTTGGTGAAATCTGATTTGGGAAAATTCAGATCTCTAGTTGGAGTTGTCCATATTTTAGTTGGGGTTTATCGGGTGAAATCTGGTTGAGAAATGATGTTGAATTGATCGAATTTTAATAGAGATCTGGTCCCCTGTGTGTTAGTGTGTTTTGCCGCGAGAAGAAGGTAAAACGCTGCGTTTTGGTGAGATCTGGTTTGTCGAGAATGGCGCAGAAATGAATATGCTATTCTTTAGTTTCAGATGTCAACGCGGGTCAACGCATTTGGAAGTGGCAAGAGATCTGTTAGCGCTAGTGTGTGACATAAGCAGATCTCATGTTGGTCAACATGTTAGAGTTGACGTCTGATTGTGAGAATTAGCGTTGTCAAGGAGTAGAGCGACGTCGTTTAGTTTAATGCGCAAGTGTTGTGGTTTAGCGCTGAGATCTGTTTTATTAGAACGTCGTCGTTTTGATCCTTAGCGTTGATTGTGAGATCTGTTTTAGTGTTAGCGATGAGATCTGTTGTGTGAGAGCTAAGATCTGTTTTGAGTGATGCGTCGTCGTTTTGGAGTCCTCAGTGTTTAGCGTGTTTTGTATTGCGCGAGCAAGAGATCTGGTGTCAGGCCCCGTGCTAATTACTCACAATTAACACATAATAAACGCATAAACACTGAAGCTAAAATCAGGGCTTAAAAATTTTTCGAAATCATTTGGGCCTGAACGTAAAAACATACATTCAAAATATCTATAATCAAAATATAAGTTAACTCAAACTTATACAAACCAGGTAACAATAAATCTCAAGTCTAATACAAATCCCCAATACATAGAAACACGGGGCATCCCCCGGTTCGATACATAATACAATATACTGGGACTCATGGGAAAGGGGGTCGACTAGCTGAACCTCCACTCTATCCAGCCTGGCTACCTGAAGATCCTGCAAATGGGTAACACAGACCCAAGACACAAAAGCAGGAAAACAAATACAAGGTCAAGACTCAGTACGAAGAGCTATCAAAACAGCTAAACATGCAACATGGCATAAATCAATGCTATTAATGCATGAGGGCTATCAAAGAATCGGATAGATAGACCAGTACATCAACTGGCAAATCAAATCAAGCCTCCATACCACGCACAACCAATCAGCCGGTGGAAATCATCGGTCCGTGATCATCGCGGCCCGTCAGCCCATTACAGCTCGGTGGTAGACACTTGAATCCGATAGTCACCACTCCGATGATAGCGTTGGACTTTTCGGTCACGACTCATCAGTCGGCCAGTCACAACGTGGCACCCAATCAGGTCATCAAATCAATCTGTCAAGGCTCAATATGTATGCATGTATGCCAATAAATATCAATGCATAATGCATACAATCAATACAATAAAACAGCATGCAAATCAATCAATTACACACACTGTTTCGCGTCACAATCACAGTAGCAAGCCAACAGATTTCATAGCAGGGAAATACAGCCATGTTCACGCTTCAAGCCATTAAGAGCTGCTCAATCGTACCTTAACTCCTCAAATTCTACCTCAACAAATCTCAAGAACCACGGAAAGCAACTAAATCAAGTCCACGGCCTTAGATGCTCCACGGAAAAGCTCAACCAAAATCCTAGGAACTGAAATCCAAAAGCTCACGCTAGCAGGAGAAACGCACGACACACATTTCTCCAAAAGCTTCGAACGCTAGCAGTTCCACGCTTCCATTCCAGCGTTAATTCAAGGTCTAAAATGGGTAGCAATCGAAAGAGCTAAGCTAGGGGAGTTCAGCGCCACCAAGATCTTCAAAAACAAAGGCTGGAAGCAACGGAAATCGGTGGTAGAAAGCTACGGTGAACAGTAGCAAGTCGAGGGTTTCAAAGGAGGAAGAGGATAAGAAATATCAGGTGCGAAATATTCTAAGTGTAACTCAACACTTGTATTTAAATCCTCAAATTAATCGCTACTGTCTAAGTCAATCACCGACAAAAACAGATTCCTACAATTGCAAAATAGCGCCAATCAGATTTCTCAATCCACGCTTAAATCAACAGATCCTATCACTAAAACAGATCTCTATGCATAGCAATACAAAACACGCTAAGAGCTGGAAATCCAAAACAACAACGCAGCAACTAACTGGAACGACGCCGCATTGCTCAAAACAGATCTCTCCTCGAAATACAACGCTAGCCCTTAAAAACAGATCTCTCATCTAAAAGCGCTACACCAGACGTCAACTCTAACATGTTGACCAACACGTGTCACCATCTCACGTAACACGCTAACGCTACCAGATCTCTCACGCGAAACCAGATCTCTCCTATGTATGCAATCACGTTCCAGCAGTCAACACTACAGTTGACCAACATGAGATCTGCTTACATCACACACTAGCGCTAACAGATCTCTTGCCACTTCCAAATGCGTTGACATCTGAACTTCGAAAGAATAGCATATTCATTTCCGTGCCATTCTCGACAAACCAGATCTCACCAAAACGCAGTGTTTTACCTTCTTCTCGTGGCAAAACACTTTAGCTCTCAGGGAACCAGATTTATCTCAAAATCTAAACAATGCGTTCCCAATACTCAACCAGATTTCACCCGATAAACTCAAACTAAAATCTGGACAACTCCAACTAGAGATCTGTATTTCTCAAATCAGATTTCACCACAATCTGAAATTCCAAAATTCGAAATCATAATTCTCGTGACTAATCTAACCCAAAATCTGATTAATCACAATTCTTGAAATCTGATTCCTCACATCTGGTGGTTGTTGGCGTTGTGGAGAGATCTGTTTGAGCGATGAGATCTGTTTTACCAATACGCTGTCGTTTTGATTTTAGCGCGAGCGTTTTGAATTAACGTTGTGACGTCTGTTTTATTGTGAGCGCTGGAATGCGAAATCTGTTTGGCGATATTTTGCGTTGCAGAGATCTGTTTTTGTCGGTGTTTGATTTAGACAGTAGCCATTGAATTGAGGAATAAATAGAAGTGTCGAATTACACTTAGAATATTTCTCAACCCGTCATTTCTTATCTTCTCTGTCGAAACCCTCGATTTGCTACTGTTCACCGTAGCTTTCCATCGTTGATTCCCGTCGCTTCCAACCTCTGTTTTTGATAATCTTGGTGTCGCTGGACTCCCCTAGATTAGCTCTTTCGTTTGCTACCCATTAGAGATCCTGAATCAGCGTTGGAGGAAGAACGCGAAGTGTCTGTGTCTTCGTGCTGTGAGATCTGTGCTCCTCCTTCTAGTTTAAACTTCTGCGTAAGCCTTTCTCGTGGATTTGAGCTCGGTATTTGTATTTATTACCTGCGTAGCTAGTCAGATCTTGTGTTGAGTCCTGGCTGTAGGTGTGTAAGAGTGAATGTTTAGATTTGAGCTAAGATATGAGCTACCTTGCACAGATTTCAGTTCCAGGAATCTTGCTGCCGTGAGTTTCGAACCAGGTGAAGGCTGGTTGTGTCGGCCGTGAGTTCTGCCGTTCTTTGAGTAATCTGTGAGGTAGAATTTGTGAAATTGAGGTACGATTGAGCAGCTCTTAATGGATTGAAGCGTGAACATGGCTGTAATTCCCTGCTATGAAATATGTTGGCCTGCTACTATGATTGCTACGTGAAACAGTGTGTGTAATTGATTGATTTGCATGCTGTTTTATTGTATTGATTGTATGCATTATGCATTGATATTGGTTGGCATACATGCATACATATTGAGCCTTGACAGATTGATTTGATGACCTGATTGGGTGCCACGTTGTGACTGGTCGACTGATGAGTCGTGCCCGAAAAGTCCAACGCTATCATCGGAGTGGTGACTACCGGATTCGAGTGTCTACCACCGATCTGTGATGGGCTGACGGGCCCCGATGATCACGGACCGATGATTTCCACCGGCTGATTGGCTGTGAGTGGTATAGAGGCTTGATTTGATTTGCCAGTTGATAGGCTGGTCTAGCTATCCGATTCTTTGTTGATCCGGGGGATGCCCCGTGATTCTATGTATTTGGGGATCTGATTATGATTTGAGATTTGATGTTACCTGAATGTATAAGTTTGAGTTAACATATATTTTGATTATCGATATTTTGAATGTATGTTTTTACGCTCAGGCCCAAATGATTTCGAAAAATTTTTAAGACCTGATTTTAGCTTCCGTGTTTATGCGTTTATTATGTGTTAATTGTGAGTAATTATCACGGGACCTGACAAACTTCTTCCCAACAAATCGGAGATCTGCATTTTCGACCAAAACAACACCTCAAAAGGAGCCATTCCAATAGTCACCTGGTAGCTGTTATTATACGAAAACTCAACCAAAGACAACAAATCCTGCCAGCCACCACTGAAATCCATTAAAACCACTCGCAGCATATCCTCTAACGTCTGGATGGTCCACTCAGACTGACCATCTGTCTGTGGGTGATAGGCTGTACTCATAGCCAATCTCGAACCCATCGCTGCCTGCAAGCTCTTCAAAAATCGGGAAGTGAATCTCGGATCTTTAGCGGATACTATCGAAACAGGAACTCCATGCATTCTAACCACATGGTCGATATACACTTCGCCATTTTCTTCATTGAACACCTCACGTCATAGGGAATAAAATGGGCTGACTTCGAAAGTCTATCAATCACCACGCAAATCGCATCGCATCCCCTACTCGATCGAGGTAGATCAGTCACAAAATCCATGGAAATGTGCTCCCAATTCAATTGGGGCACCTCTAAAATCTGTAGCAATCCACCAGGTCTCATTGTCTCAGCCTTGATTTGCTGGCAATTCAAACATCTAGCAACAAAACCAGAAATGTCGCTCTTCATGCCTTCCCACCAATAGTGAGATTTCAAAGCATGGTACATTTTTCTCTCGCCCGGATGCACACTGTACTTGCTACAATGTGCTTCATTCATAATGATTTCCTTCAAATCGATCAAGTTCAAAACCACCAATCTTCCTCGAAATCTCAGACATCCATCCGAAGAAACAGAGAAATCAACAGACTGACCACTTCGGGCTTTAATCTTCAACTCATGAATGTACGGATCAGTCCTCTGCGCCTCCCTGATGTCGCTCACAATCTGCGGTTCTACTTGAATCGAAGAAACCATAAAGTACTAATCACCCGGCTGGAAACGCCAACCAGAAGTACTCAACTGCACATAGACCTTTGAGACACTCAAAGACGAAAGCATCGTAGGCTGGGTCTTCCTACTCAAAGCATCCGCTACTGAGTTCATCCACCCAGGTTGATACTGAATCTCACAGTTAAAGTCCTTGAGCAATTCCATCCATCGTCGTTGCCTCATATTCAAATTAGACTGCGTGAAGATATATATTTCAGGCTCTTGTGGTCGGTGTACACCACAATTCTTCACCATACAGATAATGTCGCCAAATCTTCAAGGCAAACACTATCGCAGCCAACTCCAAATCATGAACAGTATCTCATCTTGTTAGGCTTCAACTGTCGAGACGCATAGGCAATCACGTACCCGTTCTGCATCAACACACATCCTAAACCATTGATAGAAGCATCGGAGCACACCACAAATCCTCCGGACTCAGACGATAGAGCCAAAACAGGAGAAGTAGTCAACCTCTCCTTCATCGTCTGAAAACTGAACTCGCACTCTTCAGTCCAAACAAACTTCTTATCCTTCTGAGTCAACTGAGTCAAAGGCTTAGCTATCGAAGAG
Source organism: Dorcoceras hygrometricum (assembly GCA_001598015.1). Lineage (NCBI taxonomy): Eukaryota > Viridiplantae > Streptophyta > Magnoliopsida > Lamiales > Gesneriaceae > Dorcoceras > Dorcoceras hygrometricum. The sequence continues at coordinate 25,728 of KQ997596.1, read as the reverse complement.
AACTTCTCGATAAAGCCCCTGTAATAGCCAGCCAATCCCAAGAAACTACGGATCTCTGAAATGTTCCTAGGTCCCTCCCAGTTAAGAACTGCTTCGACCTTACTCGGGTCCACCGAAATCCCTTGCGCCGAAATCACATGACCCAGAAAGATAATTTGATCCAGCCAGAATTCGCACTTGCTGAACTTGACGTACAATTGCGAGTCTCTCAATCTCTGTGATGGTCCAAGAAATAGGATCACTAAGTAGACAGGAGTTCAGAAGGGGGGGTTAAATGAACTCCTTTTGATTTTTCTATTTCAAAACTCTTTTTAAAATGTTTTACAAGCTTCTTGCTTAACTTAAGTCCGAGTTACCAGACTTAAGAATATCTCAGTTATAATCAAACCTCTCGGCCAACAAAGTTTGTGCGGAAAAAGGCCGATTGATTTGTGAACAGTAAATAAACACAAATAATATAGTCGTGCGTAATGTAAAAGATAGAGTTCAGGATTTGTTTCTGGAAGTTCGGATATAAATATCCTACGTCTCCCCTTCTTCCACCTCGGAAGGTAATACTAGAAGATTTGATGCAAGTAGCCTTTCTACAGACACCCAATCACACAAGCCGCACTAGTATGAACTCCTAGAACTTCTCAACAATTCCACGCAGACGCAGCTGCTGGTTTTACAACACTTGACATCACTTGATAGAATTTTCAAACGGCTTTTTGAGAAGCCCGTTTGTTACAGACTCAATAAAGATAACACAATGAATACATGTTTTTGAGTACTGTAGAATATCTGGTTTCTTAGGCAATGAAACTCGATTCAATAAATGAACCAGAGACTAAGACTCGAAAGATTATCTATGAAGATCAACGGTAAAGTTCTTCGAGTCTTTGAGCTTCGTGATGATAACTTTAGAATGCGATGAAAGCTCTGTGAATGTATTTCGACAGCGTGACCGCGAGATGATAAGACTGATGGATGGTTTCTTCAATCCAGCTTCTGATATTTATAGGCTTCGTTCTCAGCGGTCTTAAATGCTTCAAAGGAAAATAAATCCCGTTTGAATCTCTGTGAAAATAGTACGCCGTAATTCCTGCCCCACTATAGGGTAAGTGTGCACAGTGTCAGATTCAATTTGTCAATTTACCATTTTTGTGCAAACATGGAGTAACGCTCTCTTCCATTTGTACTATTTACCCAAAATAGTACCTACTCTGTCTCCTTAATTCCAGGCAATAGTACGATCCTGATGATCTTTTTCATTTTAAATATTTGATCGTATTTGAATCTCTTAAGCTTGCGCCTGAAATGTTTTCTGTCGATAGATCTTTTAATCTCCAAGACAACATATACAACGTCGCTTATAATAACTGATAAGAGAAAAGATGACGTCATGATTTCTGTTCAATTTCACTGTCACTGTTCATGATGATGTCACGGTCTTTGATAACTCTACTATCCACATAACTGTTGTCAGCAATCTTTAACTATGTTGCATTGTTCCTGTTGATCTTCACTGTTACGATAACTGATGACAGCAAACGGTATAAACATTGTTTACCATTTACCGAGCAAAACTGCTGACAGTTGAACTTAACTCGTTGGCTTTACTGTTATGACAACTGTTGACAGTTTCTCCAAACTTCTCTGTTTCTTAATAAACCTACTGTTCCAATATCTGTTAACAGCAAAATTTCCTGATACAGTGACGATGTCTGTTGGTAGATATCTTCCTCAATACAATCTTCAAAAATTGTTGTCAACAACCATTACTAACTTAAAGACGATATCTGTCGACAGCTCAAACATTCTCATGGAATTTCCAACAGTAGATACCTGACCCGATAATCTGAGCAACTTATCCAATAACCCGACTGTTCCGAACCCGAATTAAATCAATCCAATATCACATCTGAAGTGAACACTGATTACTGTCGTCAGCACTTGTTGTATCCTTGAAGAGATTATTCGAATAAAGTCCAATTCTTTTCTTAATTTTGTTATCACCAAAACTATAAATTTTATCCTAACAATTTCCCCCTTTTTGGTGATGACAAAACTTAGCAGCCGATAGGAAAACATAAGCAAAAATAAATTGCACAACGACTGCTAAAAGCAAATATCATAAACTGAGAAAATGGTACAAAATATTTGTACAGAAGATTCTAATCAAAATCCTCTTCTCCTCTTAGATGAGCTACTTCTGCTTTGTCTTCTTTCTCTCCTTTCCCTGGCTCTTTCTCTCTCCAGCCTATCAGACTCCCGTCTATCTGCTTCAATGACTCTTTCCGATCAATATACTCACTGAAGACGCGATTCATCAAATCCATGAACACAGCTGGGGCATTAGTCAACCCAAACGGCATGACAATAAACTCATAATGCCCATATCGAGTTCGAAAAGCTGTCTTCGCCACATCAGCGTCCCTAATTCGCAACTGGTGATAACCAGAGCACAAATCAATCTTCGAGTAAACGACCGATCCCTGCAACTGATCGAACAAGTCATCAATCCTCGGCAAAGGATACTTGTTCTTTACCGTCGCTTTATTCAACTGTCGGAAGTCCACACACATCCTCATAGACCCATCCTTCTTCTTCACAAAGAGAATCGGAGCTCCCCAAGGTGACATACTCGGTCTGATGAAGCCTTTCTCCAAGGGATCTTTCAACTGATCCTTCAGCTCTTTCAACTCTGCGAGCGCCAAACGGTAAGGAGCTCTAGAAATCGGGGCAGTACCGGGCACCAACGCAATGCTGAAATCGATCTCACGTCTCGGAGGGAATCCAGGAATCTCATCTGGAAACACGTCGGGAAACACTCGAACGATCGGAATGTTGCTCAACTCCAACCGTGATTCTTTGGAAACGTCAAGCGCGTAAATCAAAAATCCCACGTTATCCAGCGATAGCAGGCTAAACATCTCCATGGCGGACACCAGTGGAATCTTTGAGCACGAATCAGCACCGTAGAACTCCCACTTCTCACCCGAGTCATGGCAAAATCTCACCACACCATGAAAACAATCGACCGTAGCCTTATAGCTAGACAACACGTCCATCCCTAAGATGCAATCAAAATCTCTCATTCCCAAAACAATCAAATTGGAAACCAAAACGTGCTCATCAAATCGAAGCACACAATCCAACACCACTTCACGGGACCACAGACTTTTCGTAGGAAATCGAAATTAAAGCATGTACCTCCAATAACCATGCCAGGCGTCTCCTCAGCCTGCTCTCTAGTCAAAGCGTTCGCCTGAGCCTGCTGGGGAATCTGGAACTGAGGTCTCTTCGGTTCTCCAAACCTAGACGGTCAACTAGGCTTAAATCCAGATCGCTGAGTAGGGGCAGGAAACTGCGGTCTTTGAGATGAACCACCAGCTGATCCCTGCTACGAAGGAATCAAAGACTGACCCCTCAACAGAGGACACACTCTAAGGAAGTGTCCTGGCTGTCCACAGTTACGGCAGGACCCCTGAACTCCATGACACTGAGAAGTCGGATGCCTTCCTCCGCACTGACCACACGACATGCCACTAGAAACGCTGCCAGAAGCACTGCCAGAAACAGAACTCACAGAACCAGAGGAACTCGAATCCGCCTTCTTCTTGAACTATTTCCCTCGAGGTCGAAATCTCTGGCGATTCGACTGCTGCTGCTGCTGCTGCGACCCCTGAGGAGAATATAAAGATTGCGACGCATCTTGAACATGCTGATAGGTGCGTCCAGTAGTCGGCTGAATCGAAGCCTCTACCTCCATCAAACTCTCCTCAATATCCACTGCTCGGTTCACGGCATCAATATAGGTCGCAGGCAAACCAGACAAAATCATCCGGTACAAATCAGGCCTCAAGCCTTTCAGAAACTTGTTCCTTTTTGTTCTCTCTTGGTTGGCAACGTGTGGCACATAGACCAAAAGAACAGAAAATTGTTGGGCATAATCAGCCACTCGCATTATGCCCTGCCTCAGATTATAGAACTTCCGCTCTCGGCTGTTATAGAAGGACTCCGGGGTGTACTCCTGTCGAAATGCCTCGCAGAAGCTCTCCCAAGTGATCACAGCCCCATTATCACGAAGGATACTGGAAGTACCTCTCGACACAGCGCTGTGCATTGTCTCTCAGCAGCAACACCGCCAGTTTCAGTCTCTTCTCAGTAGCGTACTCCAAAGTATCTAACAATTCCTCCATCTGAGCTAACCAAGCCTCAGCCATCGCACCACCCTCTGCTGCAGAAAACGTCGGAGGGTTCATCCGCTGAAACCTAGCTAATACCAACTCCATCCCGCCTATCTGTCTAGTAACATCCTAGACCTGATGAACATCATCATCACTACCTGCCTTATACTCCTCCTCAGTACGTCTAGTCGTCCTACCTCTTCCTCTTCTCGGCGACATCTAAACAAGTCAAGAGGTAAGATCGCACAACAGATGGATATATCACATAGACAGATAAAAGGTCACATAAGTCACAGAGTTAATCAAAATCAAATCAAAACTCTGTGCCTAGACTCGAGTGTGATGAAATGAAATTGAGCTTATCCCAGTTTAAGCTCTGATACCAAAAATGTCAGGCCCCGTGCTAATTACTCAAGATAATAGCACAATTAAGCACATAATCACGGAAGCGTAAAAATCGGGCTTAAAAAATTTTCGAAATAATTTAGGACTGAACTTAAAATCATATATTCAAAATATTCATAATCAAAATATGAGTTGAATCAGACACACATAAAACAGGTAACACAATTATCAATTAAAATAAAGATCCCCAGAAATACATAAGACATGGGGCATCCCCCGGGTTCGATACATAAATAAAATAACTGGGACTCATGGAAATGGGGATCGACCAGCAAAACTTCCACTCTGTCCAGCTTGGTTACCTGAAGATCCTGTAAATGGGTAACGCAGACCCAAACAACACAAAACAAGGAAAACAAATACGAGGTCAAGCCTCAGTACGAAGAGCTATCTAAACAGCTAAACATGCAACATGCTATAAATCAAATAAAATAACTGGGACTCATGGAAATGGGGATCGACCAGCAAAACTTCCACTCTGTCCAGCTTGGTTACCTGAAGATCCTGTAAATGGGTAACGCAGACCCAAACAACACAAAAGCAGGAAAACAAATACGAGGTCAAGCCTCAGTACGAAGATCTATCTAAACAGCTAAACATGCAACATGCTATAATTCAATGCTATGAATGCATGAGGGCTATCAAAGATCGGATAGCTAGACCAGCAAGTCAACTGGCAATCATATCAATCGAGCCTCTATACCACGCACAGCAAGTCAGCCGGTGGAAATCATCGGTCCGTGATCTTCAGGGCCCATCAGTCCATCACAGCTCGGTGGTTTTCAGACACGACAAGTCAGTCGGTCACCACTCCGATGATAGCGTTGGACTTTTCAGGCACAACAAGTCAGTCGGCCAGTCACAACGTGGCTCTCAATCAGGTCATCAATCAATCTGTCAGGCTCAATATGTATGCATGAATGCCAATTCAAAAAAATACTGCATAATGCATACAGTTCATTACGTGAAACATCATATACAATTCAAAAATTCAACATACTGCCACGTAAATTCACATAATCTAATCAGCAGGTTCATAACATCGATCACAGTCATGTCCACGCTCAAAGCTGTTAAATCTGCTCAATTTGTACCTTCAATAGCTGAAATCAACCTCAACAGATTCTTACAAGGCACGGTACCACAATTGAAGCAAGTCAGCATCTTCCTGTTTTCGAAAATCCCAGCAGATACCTCCTGCGAACTCAAATCTGCCACAGGGCCTCACATATCAGCTTAATTCTAGTTCAAATCTAAACTTTTAAACATCATAGCTTACGGTCATAACCCTGCTCTAGTTCTACAAGTCTACCGAAGCTAGAAACAACAAGAAATTCTCACCCAGAAACTCAAACCAGCAGAAGAACCAACGAACTTCTCTGTACGAAGACACAGCAACTTCGCGCTTCTTCTCCAACGTTGATTCAGGGCTTCAAATGGGTATCAATCGAAAGAGCAACTCACAACGAATCCAGCACCACCTAAATCTCTCAAATCATCGGCGGAGAACGACAGCAATCGACGGAATTTAGGTCATGGTGAACAGTAGCTAGCGAGGGTTTGGATAAGAAGATAAGAAATATCGGGTTCTAAAATAATTCTAAGTGTCGATCAACGCTTCTATATATATAACCCTCAAATCCAACAGCTGTTGATAGAAAATATTCATTCGACGTGAACAGCGGATATCTTAAAGCAGATACCATTTCTTTCTTTCGATAAAACCAACAGAAACAATCAGCCGTTGCAATCTCAATAGAACATCAAAACGACACCGTTCCAACAAACTCAAACGACGTCGCAGTACTTCACCAGCTGACAACAGATATCTCTTGCGAAGAAGCCAAAAGCTGGTAACAGATATCTCTCCACAACCATCAGCGACTGGTCTCGTGAAATAACCCAAAACGACGACGCATCAACAAATCCAAATGACGCCGTAATAGTTACGTAAGCATTGCTGCCAACAGCTGGTCACCCAGTCGCAACGCATTCCTCACAACAATTCTCTCGCGACTGGTTCCTCAAACCATCGACTGGTCGCTCCTTCTAACGCAACTACTGCCAGCAGATAACAATGTGTCACGCTTACGTCATCTCTACTGATTAAAAAAATTCACCAGCTGAGAGCTACATTAAACCAGACGTGAGCTACATGAGTTGTTGATACCAGACTTCGCCAAAATTTGCTACGACTGGTGTTTAAACAATAGCGCAACGTCTGAATTACAATGGGAAATCAGATTTCAAGCGCAAAACCTTCAAAATTCATGCGATTAATTCCAAATCACTACGATTAATCACAAACCAAATTATGATTCCTCACATTTCTCTTCTCAACTTATTAACATTTGTTCGTCATCTGAATCATCTGCTCCACATCTGATTCAGATTCCTCAATGCATCGACGTCTGATTCCATCTTCTGCTTGCATCTTCAGACTTCTACTGTACATCGGATTTCTCCTGTTCTTCTCTCCTCGTCAAGACTTTTATGTCTCATCAGATCTTTTCCACTTACGTCTGCCAGTGTCTTCATCAGATTTCTCCTATCTTCACATGATCAGATTTCTCTTTTCACATCTCTACGTCTGATCAGACTTCACAATTCAAGACTTCTCCAAACTTCTCTTATAGTTACTCCTGATCAGACTTCTCCAGACTTCGCTCTTCATTTCCTGTAGACTTCTCCATCAGACTTCTTCTAATATACTCCAAATCAGACTTTGCCTATTCAGGCCAAATCAGACTTCTCCTATTCAACATCCAATTGCTTCTACTACTGCCATCGTCTGAGTGCTTCTCTGTTATTCTCTTCACCAGATTTCTACTGTTCATATCCAAACTTACAAGTCTCGTCCAGACTTCTCCTGTTCATCCAGACTTCAATTGTTCATCCCATTCAGACTGCTTCTCTTTAGGTGATACATCACATCAAATTCCTCTTCTTTCTCTTCATAATATCTCTTCCAAATCAGATTCTTTTCTCCTATCTTACATAGCTTCTGCACGCTAAGTAAATCAATAAGAAACACAATAGGAAGTTTGTGTAATTCAAAACATAGATCTGGATCTGTTTACACAGATCCATCAATCTCTCCCTTTTTGATTTACACAAAACTTTAAATAACAAATGCATGATCAAGCAATTCTTCCCTTTTTGTGGGAATAAAAAAGGAATCGAAAACTGGTTTTCTCGGTTTATTTTAAATAAAGCTCTCCCTAAACTGCCACAACAATAACTGTAACAGCAGGAGTGTTTTACAGATTTTGGAAAAACGAAAAGTAAATTGGGAACAACCGTATGCATGAATGATATGATTTTGAAAAAGCTGATAGTGTGCTTCTGCTTTAGCTTATATATGCAGATGAATGATTAATAATAACTCTCCCTATCTTTTATAATATAAGCTCAAATAATTTTAAAAACGAAGCACCAGCTGAAATTTCGCAAAAACTATCAGAGCACATAAATAAATTTTGTTTAAAAAAGAACATGTGCTACTGAACCATTAGTTAAAGCATTTAAAAACAGATAGCACATGCGTTTTAAAAAAATGCTCGTTCAAGAACAACCTGCTCTGATACCACTTGTTAGGACCGAAGGATCAGATCTCACTAAACTAAACAACACAACACGAGAGATCTGATCCTAAAAGTAAAGAGCGAGCGCTACTACCGTTAAATAAAAATTTTGCGCTGCTATAAAGGAGCTACAATAGCTCACGGTTCTTGAACATTAAACAGAGCACCGGAGACAGATCTGGTATGAAAAAACATCATGCGGAATACACCAGAACTGAATCCTAATTTTAAAACCCGGCACAAACAGATTTCTGTTAAAACAATGCAATGCGATTGCATGAAATCTGTTTGCTTTGTGTGTGCTAATGTGTAACTGATAAATTCGTATGCGGAATAAATACAGTAAATAATAAAGAGATTACGCTGCTGTTTGTTTATGGAAGTTCTAATATAAATATCCTACGACTCACCTTCTTCCGCCTCGAAAGGTTCCACTAGAAGAAATTGATCCGCAGACCCAATCACCGAGCCTCGCTCCAGGTGAACTCCTAGCCTCAACAAATGCACACCAGCCACAACTGTGTGTCTAACTAAACAAGAACTTGTTTAACGTCACTGTTCAAAGACTACATACACAGAGTTTAACGTTTTCGTTCTTGGACGGGATCTGATTGTTGGGTTGTGATTCACTCGCTAATCAATTTCGCACATCTCTCAAAATATACGAGTGAATCTGTGTGTGAGATTTTTACAGTGAACTCTCAACTCTCAAAATAATAAATCTCACACACTGGGGAAATGCTCTACAAAAGCTGATTAGAACTCAGCAGTCGACGCTCGTTGTAAGCTCCTATCTAATGCTCTGATACCACTTGTTAGGACCGAAGGATCAGATCTCACTAAACTAAACAACACAACACGAGAGATCTGATCCTAAAAGTAAAGAGCGAGCGTTACTACCGTTAAATAAAAATTTTGCGCTGCTATAAAGGAGCTACAATAGCTCACGGTTCTTGAACATTAAACAGAGCACCGGAGACAGATCTGGTATGAAAAAAAATCATGCGGAATACACCAGAACTGAATCCTAATTTTAAAACCCGGCACAAACAGATTTCTGTTAAAACAATGCAATGCGATTGCATGAAATCTGTTTGCTTTGTGTGTGCTAATGTGTAACTGATAAATTCGTATGCGGAATAAATACAGTAAATCATAAAGAGATTACGCTGCTGTTTGTTTATGGAAGTTCTAATATAAATATCCTACGACTCACCTTCTTCCGCCTCGGAAGGATCCACTAGAAGAAATTGATCCGCAGACCCAATCACCGAGCCTCGCTCCAGGTGAACTCCTAGCCTCAACAAATGCACACCAGCCACAACTGTGTGTCTAACTAAACAAGAACTTGTTTAACGTCACTGTTCAAAGACTACATACACAGAGTTTAACGTCTTCGTTCTTGGACGGGATCTGATTGTTGGGTTGTGATTCACTCGCTAATCAATTTCGCACATCTCTCAAAATATACGAGTGAATCTGTGTGTGAGATTTTTACAGTGAACTCTCAACTCTCAAAATAATAAATCTCACACACTGGGGAATTGCTCTACAAAAGCTGATTAGAACTCAGCAGTCGACGCTCGTTGTAAGCTCCTATGTAATGGTGGTCGACTGCTTCGTCCTTCTATTTTTTTTCCCTCTGTTTGTGCACTGTGCTTCGTCCCTTATGGAGTGATCAAATTGTCTTCTTCAAAATCTTCGTATATATAGCTTCTCTCCAAAGATATAGCCGTTAGAGTAGATTCAAATCCCTTCTGCGCTTGTTACGTCTAAATTATCTTCTTCCCAAATTGGTGCAATCATCCTCTGTATATTGTACTATTTTCCAGAATAGTACTAATCTTGTCCCTTTGATTTAAGGCATTTGCACGACTCAATTTCAGCCATTGATTCTTTCCATTTAAGCGGTTGATTGCGTCTGAATGTATTCCAGCAAATTGTTCAACAGCTGTTCGCTATATTCGTCATAACATTTCATCAGCTGTTGTCTTCTTCGCTCACAACATTTCATAAGTTGTTGTCTTCTTATTTGACTTTTATGTTCCAAAAGCTGATTGCTTCAATTAATTCGTTCCAACAGCTGATTGTTTTCAACTCGTTCCAACAGCTATTTGCTTCAATTCGTTCCAACAGCTGTTTGCTTCAATTGATCAACAATCAACATCTGATATATCAACATTCTTACAGCTGATCAAAATTTGATACTTTTCGTCCTTACAGCTGATTCATCTTCATTAACGCGCAACAGCTGAACCATCTCCTTCTTATCGCAACAACTGGTTCAACGTCTGATTGATCTTTTCTTCGCGCAACATCTGATTAATCTTTTCTTCGCACAACGTATGATTCATTTATGTCTTCGCGCAACGTCTGATTCAAATATTTCTTCTCCACGGCTGAATTAAACTTCTGTTCAACTACTGTTCGACAATTGATAACATCTTATGTCCAACTATTGATTGACATCTCTTCGCATTTGTTCCAGCTGATCCATTAACGCGCAACAGCTGGTTCCAGATTTTTCTTCTCAACTGATTAACATTTTTTCGTCATCTGAATCATCTGCTCCACATCTGATTCAGATTCCTCTATGCATCGACGTCTGATTCCATCTTTTGCTTGCATCTTCAGACTCTACTGTAGTCAATACTTTTCTGTCTCATCAGATCGTTTCCACTTACGTCTGCCAGTTTCTTCATCATATTTCTCCTATATTCAGATGATCAGATTTCTCTTTTCACATCTCTACGTCTGATCAGACTTCCCAATTGAAGACTTCTCCAAACTTCTCTTGTAGTTACTCCTGATCAGACTTCTCCAGACTTCGCTCTTCCATTCCTATAGACTTCTCCATCAGACTTCATCAGACTTCTTCTAATATACTCCAAATCAGACTTTGCCTATTCAGGCCAAATCAGACTTCTTCTATTCAACATCCGATTTCTTCTACTACTTCCATCGTCTGAGTGCTTCTCTGTTATTCTCTTCACCATATTTCTACTGTTCATATCCAAACTTACAAGTCTCGTCCAGACTTCTCCTGTTCATCCAGACTTCAATTATTCTCCCATTCAGACTTCTTCTCTTTAGGCGATACATCACATCAGATTCCTCTTCCTTCTCTTCATAAGATCTCTTCCAAATCAGATTCTTTTCTCCTATCTTACATAGCTTCTGCACGCTACGTAAATAAATTAGAAACACAATACGAAGTTTTGTGTAATTCAAAACATAGATCTGTATCTGTTTACACAGATCCATCACTTAGAGATGAAGGAATTGAAAGAGCAAGTCCAAGATCTCTTGGACAAAGGTTTCATTAGACCGAGCACATCACCATGGGGAGCCCCTGTGTTGTTCGTGAAGAAGAAGGATGGCGGTATGAGATTGTGTATTGAATACAGAGAGCTGAATAAGCTGACAGTCATGAACAAGTATCCTCTTCCCTGTATTGAAGATTTATTCGATAAACTCCAGGGTGCAGTAGTGTTCTCAAAGATTGACTTGAGATCTGGTTACCACCAGCTTAGGATAAAAGAAGCTGATGTTCACAAGACAGCCTTCAGGACATGCAATGTGCATTACAAATTTCTTTTCATACCATTTGGATTGACGAACGCACCCTCAGATTTCATGGATTAATGAACCGAGTGTTGCAACCGTTCCTGGATCAATAGTATTCATAGAAGACATCCTTGTCTACTCCAAGAGCAGAGAAGAACATGCACACCAGCTTAGGGCGGTATTGTAGGTTTTGAAGGACAAGAAACTCTTTGCCAAGTTTAGAAAATGTGAGATTTGGCTGGAGAAAGTCGCTTTCCTTGGCCATGTAATCTCCAAGGATGGTGTAGAGGTGGATCCATCAAAGGTGAAAGTCGTTCGAGACTGGCCAATGCCCAAGAGTGAAACTGAGATTCGCAGCTTCCTAGGTCTCACTTGTTATTATAGGCATTTCATCAAGAGTTTCTCAAAGATAGCAGTGTCATGGATAACCTTAACCAAGAAGAGCGTAAAGTATGCTTGGACCCCAGAGTGTCAGAGTAGTTTCGACAAGCTGAAACAAGCTTTAATGGAGGCCTCCGTTTTGGTGATGCACTCTAGAAAAGGGAGTTATGTTTTATATACCGATGCGTCTAAGCTGGTTTGGGTGCAGTTTTGATGCAAGACCACAAGGTGATTGCTTACGCCTCTAGGAAACTAAAGAGCCATGAGAAGAACTATCCAACTCACGACCTGGAGCTTGCAACAGTTGTTTTTGAATTGAAGATCTGTAGACACTACTTGTATGGAGAGAAGTATGAGATCTTCACTGATCACAAGAGCCTCAAGTATTTCTTCACGCAGAAAGAACTCAATATGAGGCAATGAAGATTTCTTGATCTGGTGAAGGACTATGACTGCACGATCAGCTACCATCCGAGTAAAACAAATGTAGTAGCCGATGATTTGATAAGGAAGATAGGGGGTTTAGCCGAGGTGTCAATTCAGAGGCCTTTGGCAGTGGAGATAAATTTTGAGTTGGAGCTGGTGACTAGGGAATGCGCAACAAATTTAGATGTTCTCACAATTCATCGCACGTTGAAAAACCAGATCAGGGAGGGCCAGTAAAGGTATGAGCAACTATTGAATTGGAAACAACAAGATGAGGATAGGGGAGAAAATCTATACACCACAAAAGAAGGTATCGTGCGATACCAAGGCATAATGTGGGTGCCAGGGGTAGATACCCTGCGAGCTGATATTATGCAAGAGGTTCATGGCACACCGTATTCAGTGAACCCAGGTGGTACCAAGATGTATAAGGACCTGCAAACGTTATATTGGTGGTCGGAATGAAGTGAGACTCCAGATTCGTCGTATAGTGCCTAACCTGTCAACAAGTCAAAGTAGAGCATCAGCGACCAGTTGAGATGTTGAAACCTCTCCCAATACCAGAGTGGAAGTGGGAGAATATCACGATGGATTTTGTAGTAGGGCTGTCCAAGACTCTTCACGGTTTTAACTCCATTTGGGTCATAGTGGATCTATTAACCAAGTCAGCTCATTTCCTACCAGTGACTACTACTTTCGACATGAATAGATACGCTGAGTTGTACATCAAAGAGATAGTAAGACTTCACGAAATTCTAGTTTCTATTGTCTCAGATAGGGAGCCTCACGTCTGCCTTTTAGAAGATCTTGCATCGAGCCATGAGAACTAAGCTGACCTTCAGCACAACAGCTGAAGCTATCAGAAAAGTGCGTGATCGGATGAGAGCAGCTCTAAGTCGACAAAAGAGCTACGCTGATGATCATCGTTGCGAGCTGAGCTTCGAAGTTGGGGATCACGTGTTTCTCAGAGTATCACCCATGAAAGGGGTGATGCGGTTTGGAAGGAAGGGCAAGTTGAGCACGATTTATCGGTCCTTTTCGAGATCTTGGAGAAAGTGGGAATGCTAGCTTATCGATTAGCACTACCACCACAGCTAGCAGAAGTTCACAACGTGTTTCACGTCTCAGATCTTCGAAAGTGTTCCAAGCCCCACGTATGTTTTGAGCTACGAACCAATCCAGCTTTCAACTGATCTATGCTACGAAGAGTAACCAGCAAGAATTCTCATTAGAGAATACAGGAGGTCGAGACAAGCGCATTCCCATGGTCAAAGTTCAATGTAACGCCCAAAAATCTATAGGACTATATATAAGAATCTTATTTATTTCAAGGGTCAAAATTCCAATTTAAATGTTAGCATAAGCTGATTTTACTGATTTCAGAAATGAGGTACGACACAGCAAGTTCCAGCAGATGTCACTCCAAGCGCAATACACGAGCAGATTTTTAGAAATCTGTTGAAAATAATTTTAAGGAGAACAAAATGGTTGTTGGCGACAATGGCGGATCCGGATCCCGTTTCCCGGGTGCGCAGCGGAAGTTAAAAATTTGCCCCGAGATACGTTCAATACATTACAAACAATTCTATAATCCATGCATAGGATGTTTGAATCGTTACCTTGCTACCGTCTAGGCGCCTAGCTCCGACCAGTTCCACAAGGAAACCGGCACTTCAAAAGGTAGGCGGCGGTAGATCGTCTAATCAGGTCAACGACCGGAAGCATGAATCCTTCGTCAGCCTGCACTAGAAGGACTGACGAATTCGACACGAACGGAATCTCCTCTTCGCGGAGGCCGGATCAAGTCCGACGAAAGGGGCGGCGACGCGTGTGGGTGGCGTCGGCCGAAGGGGAGGAGAGGAAGAGGTGGGCGGCGCTTGGAGTAGGGTTTGGAGTTGTTGTGTTCTTGATGTGTAGCCCTAGGTCTAGCATAAGTAGACCAATGATGGGCTACCACTAGTCCAATAGGCCTGGGGCGGGCCCAGGTCCATGTGAATATTCGATTCAACCGTACCACCGTGGCTTCATCATAATTTCGATCGACGATCAGATCGAACCGATCTACTCAGTTTCTAAAACTGAATATTATGATGCGAAAACAATTTTTCAGACCACCTAGTCCAAAATTACAGTTTAGCCCCTCAACTTTGGGAAATCGCAATTTGACCCCTGTTGACTTTTACGAAGTCGCACTACCTAAAATCCTCCTCATATGCTCAACACGTTGAGCTCCGTTTCCGTGTGGGAATCATGAATCCAGTACTTGTGTGACCCTCAATGGTTCAGGGATACAGCTAGCCGTGTGCCCACAACCATTGTGACTGGGAAATCACAATTTCGGACTTGCCCATCGGATCATGGTAAAGCGCCTAGCAACATCGCCCCATGATCCCTTAGGTATCACTGATAGTTCCTGCAAGAACTAGTTGGTCGTGGTTAGCGTACAGTACGGTCCTTTCAACACACATATCCCGATCAGATCAACGACCATTGGTAAATCGAGAGTCGCTAGAGATCCGATAACTATGCATACATCTTGGAGATTAAATAGTGACATCGCGAGTGTTACTAGGTAAACCCATTTACCTAAAACACATCCAGTACTCTGGCCAGAGATTTATACACTATTATCTCCTCAGATAGCATAGGATATCCCCGCATGAAAGCGAGCGGTGAATCCTCGACAACGAAGCATCGACTCCTACATGCATCGGGACCTCACCCAATCCCGCCACCTAATGACCCCAAGTGAGTCGGTAAACGGGTCAAAGTGAGGCGCCTATCATGTAGAGTCTCAATGACGTTTCGAGTAGTGAGGACTAATCAGTACAACCAAGACCTCGGACTTATCCACTCGACAAATGGTAACCACTTGGAAAGT
>KQ997595.1:5719-26156 GCA_001598015.1 Dorcoceras hygrometricum | reverse complement strand
ACTGTTCAGTTCATTCAGCTGGTATTAGTCTTGCGACTGGTACTGTTCACCCCAGCTGGTCACTGTTCATTCTTCGTTTTCTTCATTACGAAAATCTCAGAATTTGATTCTTCTTTCAATTCTAAATTTGTTTAATGAATCTTTCGACTTATCTGACAGATTCAACTAGCTAAATTATTCAGTTTTCATCTTCGCAAGCATTACGAGGAAATCCTTTATAGTTCCAGAACATCATTAGACAAACGAAAACCAGTAGCTCAAATAAAAAGAAAGAAAACAGAGCAGAACATTGTTTTACGAAATGTTTTAAGTTATGACAATGAAAAGGGTCCCTAATGAAAGGGTGAGTGCGCGGCTGACGAACCGTGTGCCCTTTTAACCAGGAAGGACTAGGATTACAGGTCGACGGATCTGTATACCCCTTCAACCATGAGCCATAGTGCTAAGACTGATATCAGGAGTTTGATCAAACGAAATGGACCTAATGTTTAAAGTATTGTCATAATTTACCCAGAAAATGAAAGAAGAGCACAAGAGTGATTACGATCACAGTTCTTAAGAAATGTTTAAAGAAAAATGTTTTCAGAATTGATTCATGCTTATGCTTTCGATTACTACTAGACTTCATAAGTTATGTTACGCTTGTTTATTCTTAAGCGTAAAGTTCAGACTCCAGTATGTATCAGTTCTTGAGCAATTGTATTCTTACTTTTGTTATTCCAGATTTTACCTGCTGGGCCTTTGGCTCACTAGTTTTTGTTGAGTGCAGGTAAATTACAGCAGGAAGATGGAGGGAAATGAACAGAATGGAAGGAGTGTGTTTATCGTGGACAATAGAATTTTGTATTTCCTTCTGGTTCAAAGCGTAGAAATGAGTGCATGACTAGGGGGTAAATATTTTTAGATGATTACATGCCATTTTATATGATTTAATTATTATTTTATGCTGCATGGTATGCATGTGTTATTTTTCAGCCTGCTTGAGTTACAGACGCGGGACGAGATTAGGGCCGACTGGAATGAAAATGATTTGAGATTTTTAATTTAGGATTTTTAAGAATGAAATTATTTTATTTTAAGCAACAATTTCTGAAAATTGGAACTTTTATAATTAATTTGGAGGGGAACCCGTTTTTCGCCTCTACGGGCTGTTTTATTGAGTTTTAAGGTATTTTAAATTATGAGGAGGCCTATATTTCGAAAATATTTAATCTTTAAAGCCCAATTATGAGTTTTAAGTACCTTTTTAATTAATCATTGGGACAAGCTTGTCTTTTCTTCCCTTTCTTTTAATTAAACCCATAGGGGTCAATTCTGTCACACAGTATTTTTCATAACCCACAATTTACACTAAACCTAGTCTCCTCATCACTCACCAGACGTCCTCTCCACTCCCCATAACACAAATTTCAAAACCATTCAGCCATTGGAGAAGCTTGGTGATCCAAAGCCGGTTGCGCCCCGATCTCGCGTCTACAACGTCGGTACCTCACAGATCTACCTCTTCTACAAACCAGGCATGTGATATCAACTCTTTTTCTCACAATTTAAACTTTATTAATTTGTTTTTAAGAAATTATGGTGTGGATTGTATGCATTATGTGTATATCTAAACCCCATGAATTGAGATCATGCATATGCCTCACGGTTTTCATCATGTTTTACTTCCTTCTCTTGAGGCTTCGGTCAGGATGTTTTCCAGGAGGGATGGCTCAGTTCTACAGGTTCCTAGGGGGCTCATGGTGGTCCAAGTCAAGGTAGGATGGTGGCTAAGTGGTCGAGTGAACCAGGTAGAGCCGTGGAGATCGAAGGTGGCGCATCGCGCTGCATGGCTGGTGCGTCCCCTTCCTTCGACCAGTTCTCCCTGTTTAGTCCACGGTTTGAGCCAAGGTCAGTCAGGTTAGGACCGGCTGAACCTGGGGTGTTCCAGCCGGTGGGGCTCCGGCCAGTGGTGGCCAGAGCAGGGAGAACGAACGTGAAAACCAGAGGCTGGTCGCGGCGGCGCACACATGGGTGGGTGTGTTCGGTTTAGGTTTCTTTTTGGTGCATTGGTTCGGTCTAAGTGAACCGGTTTTGGATGGTTCGATTGGACCAGATCGGTTCTTCGAGTCTCGAGTCAAATGTTTTAAAAATAGGTCCAAGTTATTTTAATTATGGACCTGTTATTTTAATTTTAAGTCAAATGTCCAATTTTAAAGAAAATAGCCAGATGTTAAGAATTGAGTCAAACTTTTAAAGTTATGTTTATTTTTAAGTTTTAAGTCAAAGTTAGTGCCTTTGGAATTTTAATTAAGTCAAAATCGATTTTGGGATTTTAATTTGGTCAAAATTGAATTAATCAATTTTATAAGTCAAAATTGATTTTAATAAGTCAAAATTGATTTTTAGGAGTCAAAATTTATTTTAATTAGTCACAATTTTCCTTGATTTTAAGAAATCAAAATTTAAAGAAATTAGGCAAAAATTGTAAAAAAGAGGTGAACATTCGTTTCATCGATTAAGCTAAGAGCGATGTGTAGTCTAGAAGTAGTGGGCCAGGCTCCTGAACCGATCCTTGACCGAAGTAGAAAAATATAGAAGCCCGTGAATGTATATTTAATCATATATGTAGTATGTTATGTGCGTAAATGTTTTAAAGGAAAAGATTAAATATATATTGTCGGGCTAAGCTTTTAAATTGTATGATTTTAAGAAATGCACGCATCATGAGATTTTATGAAACGATTAGGCATGTTTCTTTTAAGATAAAACCTAAGGGATTGAAGTGGTGTGGCAAAGTTTAATGATGGGAGCTAGTCGGGTAGCCGGGTCCGGGGATCCCCTGTTTTAATGTATGATTATGAGCTTATGGATCCATGTGTGATATCATGATGAAGTGGCAAGCATAGAGGTGTTACTTTATAGGGATCCCGGCTCGAGGTTGGGTGAACCACACCGCCACGTACGTTGGTTATTTTGACTGATCAGTCACACGCCCGCTCACATTCACTGATACGACTCATACGTTTTTCATGTTATGTTATGTCATGCCTTATGTAGGTTTATGTTACGTATGTACGATATGAAATGTATGAAGCAATGTTTTAAGATCATGCAAGCATTCATGTTTTAACGTTATTTTATTATAAGTATGTGCCTGCATGTGATTTTATTAGTATGTACTTTGTTATGTTATACGATAGAGCATGCTGAGCCTCTAGACTCTCTAGATTTAAATGGTGCAGTTGATGACCCTGCTGATGAGTATATCCCGACTGGCGGTGAGGACCTCTGAGCGTCTGCTGCAGCAGTACCCCGTGACCGTCTTTATGTTTCAGTTCTGCCATGATACATTTTTTAGATGAGGGCTTTAAACATGTTCAATACTTTTATGCAGTTGTATTTCTTTTACAGTTCGGATGGTTTTATGACTTAAAATAATTATTTATTTCTCTTTCAAGTTTTGTTAAGAAAATGATTTAGAAATTTTTTAAAAGGGAACGAGTCATACTTTAAGTTTATGTTTTTTCGCATATGTTTTAAAAACAAAATTAGAGTTTGGTTTGTTTCACAAGTTCATCCACAAGATGTTGTTGGCTATCTGCAAAATGATGAACCAAATTATTCTCCAGCTCGGCGATGTGTCTCTTGGACTGCAAGGTAGTGTGCTTCACCATGAATTCATCATCCTTTATTCGTTTGACATTTAAGCCGATTGAAGATGTAGTACCCTTCAGAGAGGTGAACTCCGTAGCAGTAACAATTGCTGCTTGGGGTTCAGAAATCGTGATTTGCTGTGGACTGACTTGGGTAGAACCTTCTTTGTCTACTGTGTTGTTATTCTCTCTATCTCCTGTATATACAACCATCTTTAATTTAGAGGGACTGACCCTGAGTGTCCTCACTGTCCTTATCATAGACGGAAGAATGTCTAGAAGAACCAAAACTTGGACTGGAGTGGGTTGGACTCTTTTGAGGCTGGTCCTCTTCCTCAGGATCAGGTTGCTCTAGGACATGTCGTCCATTCATAGAACCCAATTGCTCCTTCTATGGAGCCTTATACTCCTCCTCTGCCGCTCTTTCCTCGATAGTCTCAACATTCCTAACAATTTCTTCCACCTGCTCTGCCTGCTGAGCTGATTTCTTTGCGACTTGCTCCTGTTCTTCTTGAGTTGAAAACTCAAGATCAAGAACCTTTGGCTGCATTGGCTGAGATGTATTATTCCCTGTCAATAGAAATTTGCGTGCCTTAGACCATGTGATCTGTGGAAGATCCACATTTGCAGCATATCCTGCGAATGAGGCTTCCGGAGCCAGAAGAGGTAGACCAGCTAGAATTCGGAGAGCCATGTGCTGCTTCACAATTTCTTTGAGTACTCGGCTTAGGAACCGGATACACATGTAATCATAATTAACAGAGGGCTCAGCTGGCTTAAATTTTGCACGGTGCTCATCTACCCGCTTCTGCACCTCCATCTCATATAGCTTGTACAACACTAGCGACATTCGCTCAAACAATTCAGATACCCACTCCGTCTTAGCCCAAAAAAATTCTCTTTGATTTTGGCCAGAGTTTCAAAATACGACACATCTTTGAGCCTTACCGTAGTGCGGAAGTGTACCTATTCTTCATAATCAGCCACTTTACTGGATACATCTTCCCACGTGATTTTGAGCACTAACTGACAGTGCTCCTCCACTGGGTTAGGTCGGGCAAAAGCTTACAATATCCCTTTGCCCTTTGCTGCTGGGTCGATCTTGGGCAGAAAGTGTGTCGCCCAGTTGATCTCCCTGATCTCCACGGGAGCAAAGATCCCCTTACCAGCAAAAGTAAAAGATTGCTGAGCTGGTTGCTCAGGTCCAGACCTCATCACAATATCACCATCGTTGGTAGCAGCTACCTTCTCTATATGGTTACTACACTCCACCTGCTCTGCCTGATAAATAGCGGTGGATGCAGCATTATCAACCAGTTCCTCATTCTCTGGAGTTATCCCTCATGGGCTTCTGGACCACCAGCAGTAGACTCATCATCAGCATGTGTTTCCACCGCTGGAGTTGTCTCCATATTGGCTTCTGGAGCCCCAGCAGTGTTGGAGACAGCCTCATCCTCAGTTGGAATGTCCGTAATGGGACCAGGTTGGGATTCAGCTTGATGATCAGTAGAAGGCTTCACCTTCTTTGTTCTCTTGGTCTGATGTTTTTTTCGTGATTAGAACCGATGGAATAGACACAGTAGATTCAGAGTCTGATGACTCTACAACCAATTTGCGCTTAGCGCCACCTTTCTTCAGCCTCGACAGTGGGCGTGAATTCGCGTCTGAGCTGGTCCCAGACTTGGACTTCGCTGGAGAATCTTGGCTCCCAGCCTGCACTGTCGTGCTTTTAACCACTTTCTGTTTCTTCCCTGCTTGAACAACTTTTTCTGTTTCTTTTTCTTCTTTCCAACCGCTATTTCCACTTCTTTCTCCACAATTTTGGTCAATTGAGACTGTCCACCCTCTGTTCTACTGGTTGTATCCTCATTCTGCTTTCATGACTCACCAGCTGGAACCACATTCAGATTCTTCTTGATATAGGTGTGAACCGATTTGTTGTTCAATACCTTTTGTGGGTGCAACTTCACCAACTCCCCAAGGTCAGATTTTACCAGATTTTGTAGCAGAACACTCACTTGCACCACAAAACCTTGTGACTGCTTGGTAGGCATGTTCACCATTGCCACCAAAGTCTGAAATAGAACATGTGCCCAGTTGACTTTCAAACCAGCATCGATGACTACCATCAGATCAAACTTTTCACTTGTGACACGTCAAAGGAGCCAGCTTTGGCACATATTGACTTGTCAACAATGTCGTGCAGCAGGCGATACTCCATTTTCATCTCCTTCTTTTTGTTGGGTGCCCTGAATGGCATATCAGAACCAGAAAACTTCAGTCGCATTTCTGCCACAGTATTTGATGGAATATCAAGCAAATCAACCAGCCCATCATTCGGTAGACCAAAAGCTTCGGCAAACACATCCTTCGTCAGTGCCAGTTTCCGATTGGCGATGAAACTTACAATCGTTCCGACAATAACTTTCGCATTAGTGAAGAACTCAACCACAGCAGCCTCATAAACTGAACCAGATGCCTCCAGAAACCCCTTAAGCCCTGTTTCCTCCACGTCCTTGAAATTTCTTACCATGCCAGTGTGCTCCATAGCAAGCACAGATGCAAAATCAACTTGCATAGCGTTAACGAAGAAGGAACCATATATTGGATTTAAAGGGTTAGGAATTTTAGAAATTGAGAAAGAGTGCACAAGAATGCTGTAAATTGTTTGCCAAAATGCTTAGAATGCGCAAAAATTTGAAAGCATACTGTAAAACATAAGGTGAAACTGTTTATGTACGAACAAGGAGAGAGAAGGGTTTTAGGTGGACACGTGTCATCATCATATTTAAAATTCATTTGAAATTCCAGAAAGATTACCGTTTAATTGCAATGAATATGAAAAGACAAAACCAATCTCAACCTTTCGATTTACTGTATACCAGCGTGAGAACGATTTATTCAAACACCGTGATAATATCACATTGTGTATGTCGCTAAGCTGGACCAGATCAGCACGGAGTCGACCAGCTTGGTGACAAACAGTGTACTTTTGTATTATCTGTTTGAATTATTTTGTTCCCCATGAACATATGCATGCAGAACATAGTCATGACATATTCAAGAGACCTAAAATGTTTCTAAATTAAAAAAACTTAGCGTCTGGTAGATGTTTGGTGAAGATATCAGCTACTTGCTGATCGGTTGGCACATGCTCCACCCGAAAGTTTTTCTTTAACACGTGGTCTCGAATAAAGTGAAGGCGTATGTCAATATTCTTGGTCCTGGAATGCAGTACGGGGTGGTTCTGAGTGATCGCAAATGCACTTGTGTTGTCGCATAAAATGGGTGCTTCCTGTGCATCAATACCATAGTCCCTGAGTTGTTGTTGAATCCATAATATTTGAGCGCAACAACTTCCAGCTGAGAGGTACTCGGCCTCAGCTGTGGATGTGCTATCAATGTCTGTTTCTTGCTGAACCAAGATATTATTCTATCACCCAAAAATTGACAAGTTTCACTTGTGATACGCCGATCAACTTTACAACCTGCGTAATCTCATAACTGTATCCAATCAAATTGGAACTTGTATATTTGGGATACCAAAGACCCATGTTCTGAGTGCCCTTTAAATATTTTAAAATACTTTTAACTGCAATTTAGTGTGACTGTTTTGGATTGACTTAGAACCTTGCACAAATACAAACCGAGAACATAATGTTCGCTCTGCTTGCGGTTAGGTACAATAAATATCCAATCATCCCATTATACATTGTTACCTCAATGATAGTTCAGCTTCATCTTATCCAGTTTGATTGAAGCACTCATTGGAGTAGCTGTTGATGAACATTTTTCCATCCCGAACTTCTTAAGAATATCCTTAGTATACTTCGCTTGATTGATGAATATTCCATCCTCAAGTTGTTTTACTTGTAAGCCTAGGAAAAATGTTAGCTCCCCATCATGCTCATCTCGAATATTTCTTGCATAAACTTGGAAAATTTATCGCAAAGCTTGGGATTATTTGATCCAACATCAACATAAATCTGTACTAACAAGACGTAATCATTTTTAACAAATTTAAATAATTATTGTCAACAGATCCTATAACAAAATCATGATCTATCAAGAATTTGGACAGTGTATCATACCAAGCTCTGGGAACTTTTTTCAGACCACAAAGCTTTATCAAGCTTATATACAAAATCTGGTCTGGTATGATTTACGAAGCCAGGAGGTTGTGTAATATACACTTCCTCATTCAAGATTCCATTTAACAATGCACTTTTAACATCCATCTGATAAACTTTAAAGTTTTTGAATGCGGCATATGCAAGAATATACGTGTCTTTTAATCTAGCTACAGGCCCAAAGGATTCTTCGAAGTCTATGCCTTCTTCTTGCCTATAACCTTGAGCCACTAACCTAGCCTTGTTTCGAACTACATTTCCATTTTCATCGATTTTATTCCTAAATACCCATTTTGTGCCTATGATGTTTTGATCAGTAGGTTTAGGAACTAGATGACATACTTTGCTACTTTTGAATTGCTTAGTTATTCTTGCATAGCTTATATCCTCATCAGGTCCACTAAGTACTCTTCTACTTTCTTGGGCTCTATTCGATTATCATCTGGCCTCATGTCCGAACGGGTGCAGTAGGGTTACCGATGACCAGTTCGGGTGGATGATCTTTATGCCACCGAAAACCTTGTCTATAGGAGGTAGATGGTTCGTGTTGTTCCCCCTGCGTTCCTACAGGATCTGCTGGAATACAACTTGTTGCAAGATCACTAGTTATATTGGGTTCATCAGCATGCACATGTTCTCCACCAGCTTGATCACAATCTAGACCAGCCTGTGCAACATCTCGAATGTCTGTGTTGGTGTTTGGCCTATCTATAGTGTGCTGGTCATCATCTTGACATTTGTGTTGTGCCTCGTCGTCACATGATTTATCCAGATTAGTAGATTCCAGAAGAGTGCACAAAACATTTAGCTTTGAAGCTGATGTTGATCTAAAGCTGGTTTTATCAAACACCACATGCGCTGAGTTTTCAACAGTTATTGTCCTGTTGTGAAGACTCGATAGGCTCTGCTAACAGCTGAGTGTCCCAGAAGATACCTGTATCAAAATTGGCATCAAAAGCTCTTAGGTATGTTTTACAGTTAATATGGATAAAACATCTGCATCCAAACACCGTGAAGTAAGAGATATCAGGTTTCTTTCCATTCCAGATCTCATATGGAGTAACCCTATGTCCCTTATTTATCATCGATATGTTCTGAATATAGCAAACGGTGTTTACTGCTTCAGCCCAAAATTTATTTGAAATATCAGAATCAGCAATCATCATTGTAGCAGCTTCTTTTAAAGTTCGATTTCAACGCTCAGCTAACCCGTTTTACTGAGGTGTTCTAGCTGCACTCAACTCATGTTTGATCCCAATGTCACCAGATAGGAGAAAATTTTAAAGTTCAAAAAGTCTATTCCTCGATCACTCCTAATCCGATTGACATTACAAGATTGCTCATTTTGTAAACGTTTCAAAAGCTTGATCAGCTGGTCGACAGTTTGATCTTTGGATTTTAAAAACAACACCTAGGTAAATTTGGAAAATTCATCAACTACGACAAGGGTGTATTTCATTCCCCCTAAGCTGGTGGTGGGTATGGGACCAAAAAGATCCATATGTAAAAGATCCAGTTTTCGTGAGGTTTTATTACTGCCTCTAGTTTTGAAAGTAGATTTTAAATGCTTTCCCGCTGACAGGCAGAGCAAATCTTGTCTTTTGAAAATTTTAATTTGGACAAGCCATCAACCAACTCACGCTTACTCAGATTGGCAATTGTTTTGAATTTGAGATGATTCATTCGCTGATGCCATAGCTAGCTCTTGTAAGAGTGGCTAATAGGCATGTTTGTTCTTATGCGGTTGATCTAACCAATAAACTTTGTAGGTATTTCCAGATCGATAGCCTACGAGTACAGTCAAACCTTTCGGATTCAGAACGGTGCATGTGTACTTTTGAAATTTAACTGAATAGTTAATGTCGCACAACTGACTGATACTTATCAAGTTGTAGAACAAGTTCTCTACAAGGAGAATATTGTTGACAGTAAAATTACCATGGATAAGCTTACCCATACCCACGGTGTTACCATTTGAATTATCACCAAAGGTGATCTTGGGTCCGTTGCATGATTGATATCTATTAGCAGCTTGGCATCACCAGTCATATGCCTCATGCATCCGCTATCCAGATACCACGTTGATTGCTCCAGTCTGGAAACCTGCTGTTCCTGCGATCACAAACAATGCAAAATTTGGTACCCTTTGGTCTATTTTGGTCCAGGTTTTATTAAACCTTTCGGGACCAACACTTGGATAATCTTAACCATTTACCAGTATGTGGACCAAACCGTGTGTGGTCCATGTGTGTTCTTTGATCTGGTGTGAGTCTGATACGCAGCATGTTGGCCTTGTGATTTGGGCATCTTGTGCCTAGGCTTGTACTGCCTGTCCTTCGTAGAAGGTCGAGAAAACTTGCCTGGCTTTCTTCCACCAGATTTGGGTTTACCCCTCATCTATTAAACTCTTTTTGTAAGCCAGCTTTCACGAGGCTTCTCAGGAGCAGTATGCCCCATCCCACAAGATCTTTCTTTCCAGATCGAAAGCTCAGCTGCTATCTTTGTTTCACCGGATTGTGCCTCTACAGGCTGTCCCATGCTGGGTTTCACAAAATTCATTGTTCGAAGTTTTGTTCTAGCCAGCTGTGTGGTACTACTGGTGTCTGCTATACTGCTATCATTGCCATCATAGCCTAAACCAGATTTGTCACCAGTTGGCTTCCTGGCTCCATGCATTTTATCCAGGGAAGCAGATGACCTGGTCCAGGAGCTTATTATACCAACCAACCGCTGATTTTCTTTAAGCATCTCCTCGGACCTGCTTCTCAATTCATCATTCTCAGTAGCAAGCTTACTTAGAGCAGCTTGCATATCGCTTGAGCTAACCAGCTTAGATTTATTAGCACAGCTCTCTTTTTCAGCTTTTACTTCCTCAAATAATTGAGAAAGCTTTTTGTATTCTTGGAACATGTCATTTATTGTTGTAACAAGGTCGTCTCGTGTGAATTCCAGATTTGAAAAATCGAATACCTCATCAGTGTCATCGGCCATGATACACTATACTTCATCCTCGCTTTCACTGGACGAGGATGTTCCAGAGCTGGATTCTTCTAAATTTGAATCAGTCCATGCACTTTGATTCTGCTCGGCAACCATTGCTTTCTCAGTTTTCCTCTTCCAATAAGGTTTCTTCTCCTTTGTCTGCTGGTGCTGCGATTTGGGCGCTTCTTCACATCCAGCTTTGGCTTCCTGCAATCAGCCATGAAGTGACTAGGCTTACCACAGTTATAACATTTGTCATCATAAGGAGAGTTGAAATTCCTTTTCGGAGAGTCAAAATAGGAAGGTTTAGGGTTATGCTTTCGCATAAATTTCCCGATTTCTTAATGAACAAGCACATGGCATCCTTGCTGTAATGCCCAGATATTTTAGAAGTCCACAACTAGAAAAGATATGAGATTGAGGGATTACAATGCTATTATATTCAACTCTTGATTAATCGAGTTTCAGATTTTATCTATGTATTGTTTAGATTTTTATCATTTAAGAGCTAAATTTCAGATATCAGGAATGCAATTACATTAGACGTTTAGTGGTTCCAGCAAGCCGATTGAATCCTTTTGTTTTAACATAAACTGTTCGGTTTTCATATGTATTATTTGGTTTAAAACAGAGCACGCTTCTTTCAGAATTTGGCATATTGAATTAATTGTGTTTCTTCCTTAGGCATTTACAAATCATATAAATAGGATCTTAAGCTGCTTCATGCATCATTATCTTCAAAACAAATTAGTTAAAGCGGTGCTCTCTTTCAAGAAGCCGAACAAAATACTTTCAAAGTGTTTTAAAGGAAACAGACGGTGCGTTAGGAGTTGCTGGATTTCTACCGTGATTTGTGTTCAAGAATTCAGGCAAGTAAACTCTGTCTCTTGCTCACTCAGTGAAAGCATATATTCAATTCTGTTTGCATAATTATATGAGATTTTAAAGAAAGGAAGATGGCTTCGGCTGTTCTTCAAAAAAACCAGAAAGTTTATGCTCTGTTTTATGAAGGTGGCGTTTTACTGTATTTTGATTCAAAGAGATGTTTTAGAAAATGGTTTGATGATGTTCTCTTAGTTAGTTCTTGAGTTTTCTTCAGAAATTCCATCGAAGTAGCTTACAAGTAGCTTATTCGATCATTTCCAGAAATTTCTTCAGATATTTTGAATTCTTCAGACAAAGGAAAACCATCGTCATTCACCTGGTTAAGTCTGAAAGCTGGTTCTTATACCACTGCCGATATTGCTTTGTCGAAAATACTCTAAGTGTAGATTTCAGCTATTGCATTGTTTGAGTTCAGTAGTTGCGATCAGCAGTCGCACTATTTCATGTTCAGCTGTTGTATATTTTATTGTTCAGCAGCTGATAGTTCGTTCGTCAATTGATAGTTCGTTCGTCAATTGATAGTTGTTCAACAGTTGATAGTTTTATCATCAGCTGATAATTTGTTCATCAGCTATTAGTATTCAGTAGATGCATTGCTTTCATAAATTCAGCAGATGCATATTCAGCAGATGCATTTCTTTTGCTAAAACCATCAGGTGTATTCCTTTGTTAACACCAGCAGGTGCATTCCTTTGTTAGAATTCAGCAGTTGCGTTGTCTTCGTGACATTCAGCAGATGCACTGTTCACCAGTAGATGCACTCTATTTTTATAAAATCAGCAGATGCGTTTTATTGTCAAATTTCAGCAGTTGTTCATTCGTCAATTGATAGTTGTTCAACAGTTGATAGTTTTATCATCAGCTGATAATTTGTTCATCAGCTATTAGTATTCAGTAGATGCATTGCTTTCATAAATTCAGCAGATGCATATTCAGCAGATGTATTTCTTTTGCTAAAACCATCAGGTGTATTCCTTTGTTAACACCAGCAGGTGCATTCCTTTGTTAGAATTCAGCAGTTGCGTTGTCTTCGTGACATTCAGCAGATGCACTGTTCACCAGCAGATTCACTCTATTGTTATAAAATCAGCAGATGCGTTTTATTGTCAAATTTCAGCAGTTGTAATATTTATTTTATTATTCCTGCGACTGGTTGACACGCTACGACATCGTTTCACTTTACATTTATTTAAAAGACCTTGCGACTGGTTCTTGTCTTGCGACTGGTTCCTATTCATTGCAACTGGTACTGTTCATTCAGCTGGTATTAGTCTTGCGACTGGTACTGTTCAATTCAGTTGGTTACTGTTCATTCTTCGTTTTCTTCAACAGATAACGAAATTTCAGAATTTTATTCCTTATTCAATTCCGAATCATTTCAAAGATTGTATTCGATTAAATTGACAGATTCAAGTACTTTATTTATTCAGTTTTCATTTTCGCAAGCTTTATAGAGAAATCCTTTACAGTTCCAGAACATCATTAGACAAGAGAAAACCAGTAATCCGTGCAAGAGAGAAAGAAAACGGATTTTTAGAAAGAAAAGAAAGAGCAGAACGATGTTTTAGAAAATATTTTAAGTTATGACAACTAAGAGGGTCCCCAGAAGAAGGGTGAGTGTGCGGCTGACGAACCGTGTGCCCTTTCAACAGAGGAAGGATCAGGTGTATAGGTCGACGGATCTGTATATCCCTTCACCATGAGCCATAGAGCTAGAAACTGATATCAGGAGTTTGATCAAACGAATTGGACCAAAATGTTTAAAGTGTTGTCATGATTTCAGAAGAGCGAAAATGTGATTTTAATCACAGCTCCAGAGAATGTTTAAAGAAAATGTTTTCAGAATTTGATTATGTTTTATGCTTTCAGTTTCTATCAGAATTCTCAGTTATATATTGCGCTTGTTTTATTCTAAAGCGTATTCAGATTTCAGTATGTATTCAGCTTCCAGTTTCAGTTCTATTGCATGATTTTGCTATTCCAGATTTACCTGCTGAGCCTTCGGCTCACTAGTTTTCATTGAGTGCAGGTAATGAGCAGTAAGGAGCTGGATGGAGAGTGGCTGGTTGGACAGTGTGGTTTATCGTGGACATCTTCCATTGTTTCTTTTCAGATTTTGATGTACAGAACTTTAGTTATGGTTTTGTATGTTAGCAGGTTTCTAGTTTCTCATTTTGTAGAAATCTGTATGAACTTTTGGTGTAAAGATATATACAAGTTTACTTGTATTTTATCAGCTGATATGTCAGTTCTTCACTCGTATTTTGTCAGCTGGTATAGCAGTTCTGCGTGTGTTATTTGTTCAGCAGAGGATTTAGTTCAGCGTTTGGTTTATCCTTCCTGCTGATTTCCTTCACTTGTTATGAAAAGTGTTTATTAGAAATTGATTCTACTTCCGCTCACGTCAATGTTTTCATGTTCCACATTTCAGCAGTAATGAATTGTGTTTATTCGCAATTTAGTCTAGAATTTAGTAACGACTTTTATGTTTATTAAGATTGAAATTTTTGGGTCTTTCAATTCGAACCCCAAATTTCTAAATTTCTTTTGAGAAAAGTCCGATCGTTACACTTGCTCAGCTCCTCTGCTGATCTGCTGCTTGTAGGGCATGGACTCTGTTCTGGAATTGTAGCAGCAAGAGCTCTGGTTGTTTGAGATGTAGAGATCTCAGATTCTGCTCTAGTCTCCAACTTGAACTCATATGCCTTCAAGTTCGCGAACAGATCATGCAGCTCCATGTTATTCAAGTCCTTAGACTCCCTCATAGCCATCGTCTTCACATCTCATTCCTTGGACGGTGCACGCATTACTTTCAGGGCCAGCTCCATGTTTCTGTAAACCTTGCCCAATCTGTTTAGCTCAATTACTAATCAGCTGAATCATTCATCAAATTCTTCCATGGTCTCTTCGGGCTTCATTTTGATCAGATCAAACTTTTGCAGGGCCACAGTCAACTTGTTCTCTTTGGTTTCTTTGTTCCTCACATATCTGGGTCAGCTTCTCTCAGATTTCTTTCGCAGTTGTGCACGTTTGGATTTTGCTAAACATGTTATTGTCTAGCGTCTTGTACAAGATGTCCTTGGAGACGTTATCCAGATTGACTTTCTTTTTATCCTCAGAGGTTCACTCCAATCTGGGTTTCTCTATCCACTGAGGTGCACCTGCAGTTATAGCCGTAGCTGTATTCATTTCATTATCTTCATGGGCCCGTCAGTTATTACGAACCACATGTCATCATCTTGTGCTGCTAGGTGCGCCTGCATCCGGATCTTCCAGATGTCTTATTCCTCCTTGGAAAACATAGGAATATTGTTGTGATAAATCGACATATTTAACGGATATAAATGAACAAACTGTTCAAACACTGCGAATCTGATCTCTAATACCACTTGTTAGGATCAAAAAACAAGCTCGGCAGAGGGGGGTGAATGAACTCCTTTGCTAATTTTGCTTGAAAATTATTTTCAAAAGATTTTACTGCTCGATGCAAACCTCAAAGCCGAGTTACCAACTTGGAGGGTTCTCAGTGATTGCTATTATCTCGTGTAATAAAATTGTTTTATGCGGAACGAACATGATGCAATAGTGAACAGTTAAGTGCATAATGTAAGAGATAGAGTCGAGACACTTGTTTCTGGAAGTTCGGAGTTAATTCTTCTACGTCTCCCTTTCTTCCTCAATGGAAAGGATTTTCACTAGAAGATTTTATTTATACAACTTCTGTACCAATCCGACGGCCAGGAGGTGCAAGAACTCATAGCACTCAACCACAAACACAGACCCTCGATCTGGTTCGAAATACAATGAATGCAGCACTGAGCTGGTTGTGCAATTCTAGCACTATACACTCTGTTTATGATTTACAGTGATGGCTCAACACTACAGAGTGTGTGTACAGATGTTTGTGTGACACAAAGAATTAATTAAGCAATCTGTGTGCGTGTGTCAGTAGTTGTGAGCTGGTTTTGAGAATACGACACTATTTTTGCTTTTGAAAGCTCGTTGATTTCGTGATCGGTTCATTTTGTAACCCCTTCGCAGCTGATCTGCTCTTCTATTTATACCCTTTGGATACAACGGTAATAAATATTACCAGTAGACACTTCGAATGTATCCAAATTGAAATTCTTACGGTGACATAGATGCCTGTACGATGTTCGTACATCACCATTAAATGCATTTCCCTTTTTAAGCAAATCTGCGCCGTCTTTAGTTTGAACCAAATCTCTGTGTATCTGGAATTATCTCAAAGTAGTTCCAACGACTACAAATCAATGTAGAGAGGTCAAATGTATCACATCAATTTGTATGTATCCTCAAACATTCTGAAATTCATTTTGCTAAGTTGTCCTTACTTAGCTGGTTTTCCGATCTGGTATCTGTTCGTTGAACTGCTTTTCTAATCTGATTCTTATGTTGATCGGATTTAATATGCGCTGAACTAATCTGCTCTCGTTTATGCTCTGTACTGATTCAGACAACAGTCTTTGTACACTCATAGCTGTAACCCGATAATGTCTATATAAATCTTGATGCGAGCTGTTTTATCCAACCAGCTAGTCTGTTACACCTCTTTGCGTTTGGAGCCATTCTCTCAACTGTTCCAAAACCACGGTTTAATCTGCTCTACTCAACTGATGTAGTTTCACTCTGTTTCCACTCTTTCGAGCTTGAGTTTCTTGGCTTGTCCTTAACCAGCTGGTCATCTCTGAATTACCTTAGCTGGTTTGTCCTTTGACCAGTGTGACTGAATACACTGAACTGGTTTGTCCTTAACCAGCTTACCTTTGCTCTGATCTGGTTTCTATATCCAACGCTATAAGCTTCATCCAGATCTTGTATCTTTGAGCTGATTAATCTTTTTATTTGTCTTCACCAAAACTTATGAAATTAACTCTAACACCTTGCCAGGACCATTGTTTGAAAATAATCACGAAGCAATGGGACTCCATCTCATGAGTAGTTGGCTTGAGGGAAAGTGGGAGATTGTTAGAGTAGGTTCCAACTAGCCAACTTGTGGCATGTGGGTTTTTGTTGACTCTATGTAAAATGATCTTTATTTATGAAATTCGCATATTTATGGCATTCTTAATCTTCATTATTATGATTTGGTTAAAGACCTTGAATGCACTATAATGTATGTTAGATGTGATAGTGGATTTGATGGCTATCATGAAACACAACTATTAGTCAAGGTGTATTCTAAACTAGTTCCTAGTCGATTAGACCATCCAAAAGAGGATAAGGGCCGCTAGAGCTTGATACTAGCATTAGCAATGTAAAGTATCATGTTTCATTGGTAGGGAACATAGAGATCTTCTGAGCATGCAGATTGTAGTAACCTGGTGATCTATCGAACTACCCTCGTTCGAACTTTCCAAGTGGTTATCATTTATCGAGTGGATTAAGTTCGAGGTCTTGGCTGTAAAGATTAGTTCTTACTACTCAAAAAACATTGAGACTCTACATGATAGGTGCCTCACTTTGACCCGTTTACCGACTCTGTTGGTGTCATCAGGTGGCAGGATTGTGTGAGGTCCTGATGTATGTAGGAGTCGATGCTTAATTGTCGGGGATTCACCGCTCGTCATTGTGCCTGAGGACTTTCTGGCCAGAGTAGATGTGCTTCAGGTAAATGAGTTTACCTAGTAGCACATGTGATGTCCCTATTTGATCTCCAAGATATATGCATGGCTATCGAATCTCTAGAGACTCTCGATTTACCAATGGTCGTTGATTCGGTCGGGATATTTGAGCTTAAAGGACCGTATTATACGCTAATCATGACTTACTGGTTGTTGCAGGCACTATCAGTGATACCTAGGGGATCATGTGACAATGTTGCTAGAATATTTACCATGATACGATGGGTAAGTCCGAAAAGGTGTTTTCGAAGTCACAAGGAGTTGTGAGCCCACTGCTAGTTGTATCCCTGAACCATTGAGGATCACATAAGTACTGGTTTCTCAGTTCCCATATGAAAAATGATACTCAAAGTGTTGAGTATAGTAGGAGGAAGTTTGGGAGTATGACTTCGAAAATTAGCTGAGGGGGTACGACTTCCATATTTAGCTAATATGGGCAAAACTGTCATATATAGATTCAGTGATCCTGAAATTTGTTTTCACATCATAATGTACAATTTTGAAAACTGTGCAAATCGGTCCATTCTGATCGTCGATCGGGAGTATGATGAAGCCACAGCGATGGACTCGAAACCAATGTTCCATGGGCCCATTAACCTGATTTAAGCCCATGAAATATCTATAAATAGGGGATTAAGGGGAGCCATTCATTTGTACCAAGTTGTATTGACAACTCCTCATAAGCTTCCGTTCCCCTCACTCTCGCCCCTCTTCTCGCCGCCCAACCGCCTACGTCATCAAGCGCCGCCGACGCCCGTTCCCCTCACTCTCGCCCCTCTTCTCGCCGCCCAACCGCCTACGTCATCAAGCGCCGCCGACGCCACCGGAATTCATTCTGGTCGTCACGGTGTGGAGATTCCATTCACGAATCTTCACTGGTTTTCTAGTGCAAACCGGTGAATGAATTGAGATTCCGATCGTGTATCGGATTAGCCGTTTACACAATTCAATAGTTGAAGGGCCACCTCCTTAGCAGACTGATCGGAGCCGGGCTCCTAGTCGCCGAAGGTATATTTTAAACATTCTTTGTATGTTTACTTTTTATTTTCGTGTATGAACGTTCCTGGAAACATTTTTTATTAAAAACTTCCGCTACGCCTCGGGAGCGTGATGCGGATCCGCCGCTGCACCAACAAGATCAAGCATTGAAACACTTAGCTCTGGCTTGTCGGCTACTAATTCCACAGCTCTCATGGAGAAATCTCGACAGAGACGCTCAATCGACCACCAAGCTACAACCTGCTCAACTACACAAAATCAGCTCGAGAAAGACTATGGCTGAAATAGAGCAGGGAGCTACCAGATCAACCTAGCTCTAACCTACAACCCAGATATGATTACAGGTTCTAATCGAAGCTAAGAATGAAAACCAGTACTTAACCGAAGTCGTTACCTGAACCGAAGACCAACTCGTCGGAAATTTCTAAAAATTGAACGCTTCTACTATTGTCGCGCTCACTCTTTCGGCCAACCAACGGCTCCAATATTGGTAGGGAAATAATGGGTTTGAAGAGAGGAACCCAATGGTACCAACCTTGCTCCAAACTAAGTTGTCTACAGTTGGCTATCGGAGAGGATAAGGTTCGGTGAACAGTAACGAGGGTTTAGCGACAGGGTAACAGCTCAGGCTCTCTAGGTGAAGAAAATATCTATGTGTCGAGAAAAATGACTAAGACTTAGTCAAAGTCTAAGTACATATAACCTTCGATCTTGTGATCTGATCTACATATGTCTGCACCATCTTTCCCCTATGCCCCACTCTTGGCTGCACCCAATATTACACACTTGGTATCTATCAAGTTGGATCACACAAATTACCTGTTATGAAAGTCAGTAGCCACCGACCAACTCAGACCTCAAAGTTGATACCAGCTTAGGCATGCAGCACAGCACGATTACACAAATAGATCACGCTCATTGCTCAGATCACGCTCACTCCTCAGCTCGCGCTCTCATCTGCTCTCACGCACTAAATAGATCTCACGCACTTATCAGCTCTATCTCACGCAGATCGCGTGCCTTCCAGCTCAGAAGAGCTAGGCCAACTCACACCTTATCTAACCACATGAAATAGTTCACACCATGCATAGCAGTATCAGATAGCATCAACAGACCAGATCACGCATTGGCCAGATCACGCATTCCAAAAATTTCTCGCCTAAGCTGAAAATTACAAACAGCTCTTGTCTAAACAGAACGTTACTATCATCTTACAGCTTACGCCTAAGCTGATTCCACTAAACAACGCTGCACAACACCCGTGATCTGATTACTCAACTCACGGCACCAAGTACATCCCCAAGTTGAATCTAGCTTACGTTCAAGCTCATATAAGCTTACACTTATACGGCGCCTCCCAGAGCTGCTCGCTTCTATGCTGTTTTCTCCAAAACATCTCTCGACAAAAAAACCAGCTCAACGCTCAACAAAGCTGAAACGACCGTACTCTAGAAAAAAAAATTTAAATCATGTGCGGAATAGATAAACTAAAAAGAATATGGCTCGTTCCCTTTAAGAATTTTCTAAATCATCATTTTATAACATGAATAAACCAATACCTCGAAAACATTAAATCATCAATGCTGTTTAAAAATCAGAGTATGAAAAAGTTGCGGAAACGGAACATGTAAATAAAATGTCTGAAAAGTGCATCATAGCGTAAATAAAGACATCATAGTGGACATGGGGTACTGCTGCAATAGGCGCTCATAGGTCCTCACTGCCAGTCGGGATAAAATCCACAGGGTCATCACCTGCACCATTTAAACCTAGTGAGCCTAAAGGTCCAGCATGCTCTATCTTTTAAATAGCAAGGTATCTATAATAAAGCCACACTCAAGCACATACGTGATATAAATAGAGTTAAATCATGCATGCATGGATGGTCGTAAAACATGGTTCGTAACATATCATAACATATCATAATCATATAGCATAGATAAGGCATGACGTAGCGTAACATAAAAACGTATGAGTCGTATCAGTGAAATGTGAGCGGGCGTATGACTGATCAGTCGAAAGCCGACGTGGAATAACATTTAATGAAAGAGATAAATAAAACCATAACTTAAGCATTAAAACAACATCTCAACATGCGATAAAACGACTGCAAAAATCCTTAATCCACGTCTCAAAAACAAATCATAAAAATCAGAGTACT